>JZLH01S0048836.1:13388-24566 GCA_001188425.1 Eucidaris tribuloides
AATTCAGAAAGAATGAGAAATTATAATTTGAAGGTCTTGTCTAAAAATATGCGACGCTATCTCCTCCTACCACTGTCTGATGAAGATAGGCAGGCGCTTCTTCTTCGCGGCGTGGTGTCTTCTTCTGAACAGCTTCGAAGAACATATTGCATTTTTGTTTGTTTGAAGTCTTTCCAAACCGTCAAAACCGCTGACGGTAAATATGAATCGAATTACGATGCTATTGTGAATTAACGCCCCACCCCTATAGAGGAAAATGTAATATTGTTCCAGCCCCTCTGTCGTCACTGCACCTAATATTTGATAATCTCTCCCGCCTTGGAGAAGAAACAGAGAAAGAACTAATTTATGATTTCTTTTTCACTTAATTGTTATTTTCCAATAATGAACTTCATTACGACATCATTACAGAAAAGACCCCGTCAACTTAAAATGCCATCGCCGTAAAATAGTGATGTTGCGATACTTTTGAGTAGGGACGTATTTGTGGTTTGGAGTATGCCTGTGCTGTCTGTGTGGTATGTGGTCTGTATTTTTGTCTGTGTTTTTGTGCTGTCTTGTGTGTGTGTGTGAATTTATTTAACTCAATTCTGTGTAGAAGTTTGGAAGACATGCCCTATCACATAATAAAAACAGAATTAGAATCCGCCAAGATATAGACTGTGACACAGGACAAATTACATATTGCCACACAAAACAGACACAGACCCCCACAAACACAAACAGACAAATACGACAGACAGACACACGACCCACATAGACAAATACACAGACACATACAGGTACACATAATAACATACCGATACAACAACACAAGATACATAGAGCGACACATCAAAACAGAGCACAGATACACAAACACAATACACACAAACAGACCACAGGCCCTCACACAAACACAAACAGACAGAATACAGACACCACAGACAGAACACAGACAAAGCACAAATACACATACTGACACACAAACAGAGAGACAAATACAAAACAACAGGGGGGGGGAAACACACACCAGACACACACAGACACATTCAGACAGATGCCACAGACAAACACACAAACCACAATACATATCCACTCAAAACTCAGACACAGAACACGTACAAATAAAACAGACAAATACAGACAGCAGACAGACAGAGCAACATCAGCAAACTCCACACCAGACACACAAACAGACAGACACAAGCTACAAAGACACACAGACAGACACGACAACAAGACAACATTAATACCCCTACAACAACCACACAGACCACAAGAACATAAGTAGACACACTGATACATAGAGACAAACAGATAGCGACAAAGACAAAAACACACACACACAATAACATATACAGAACCACACACAAATGCAAACAGACAACAATATCAGACACACAAAACAGACACACGCGACACACACGGACAAACACACATACCACACAAACAGTACAGGCACAAACACAAATACAGACACACACAAACATATACAGACAGATGCCACGACAACACACAGACAAATACAAGACACACGGACAAAACACGGAGCAAACAACACATACACACAGACAAGCACAATACACAAATACAGACCACACACAGACACATACAGACAAATCACCACAAACACCACAGGCACATTACATCACACACACAAACAGACACACAGGCAACACACAGACATACAAATAGACCAAAAACATCAGACACACATAAGAGACACATACAGACAACACACAAACATTACATCAACATACCAACGACACAATAACAGACACACACAAACACAGAACACACACTCAGACACCTACAGACACACACAGTACACACATACACACAGACACACACAAAAACACACACACATACCGACATACACCCAAAACATCAAAAATACCCACAAATAATTAGTATGTGATTGTCATGCATGGCTGGCGACAATTTGTGCCCGTCAACTCACGCCACAAATTGTCACCCATTGTTATTTTCTCACCAATTCCCTACTACTGAGTAGCTTCACTAATTATAAGGCTAAGAAGCATGTTTGGTATAGATCATCAAAATGTTATTTATTTTATCTTTTAAATATAAAGTAGATAAAAGTTCTAATTCTTTTCAGAATTCTTTAAGAGTAATGTTATTTTGTTTCCTACCCCTCCTTTTTCAGCTTGTTAAGTTTCTCTTGATAAGGCGACAGTGTTGAAATAGTTTCATTAATTTCAGTTTCTTCAAACCATCTGCCCGTATCTAGCTTTAACCATTCTATTTTGGTTGTATTAACTTTCAATTCATCCTTCTGGCTTTTAAATCATCTAAATTTAGGCTATTTCTTGAAGAGAGAGCCATGAGCATTCAAACTCTTTGTAATTTCATCTTGTAAGTTTATCCTTCATTATTGCGCTTTAGCTTTATTAGTATTTTGTAGTATGTCTCACAAAATTTCATCTTAACAAATCCCACAGCATCCTTCAATAATTCTTTATTTCCCTGATCTATGACGCGACATTATTTTGTTTTCATGTCCTAAAAATTAACGCATGCCATCACTGACGATAGCCGCCATCTATTGCTAACGCCCATATTGTCATAGGAAAATTGAAAATCCCATAATAAACCCCTCAAAAAGTTATGCAACCAACTTGAGCATTGATATCTCTCTTGGTATTAAGTATAATTTCTTGATATTATTTATACTGAAAAGCCTTTTATTCCCTACAATATACCTGGATTCAGCGATTTGGTAAGGCGGCCAAGTCAAAAAAGCTGAAAGCTGCAAATAAGGCCACACCAGTCAGCATAGCATTTGTATGGAGAGTGATGTGTTTAATCTTAATGTTTTTAGTGTAATGTTTATGTGTTTTTTCACAATATTTTAAAATGAAATGAGATTTAAGTGTAATTGTAAATATCATGTGTTTAAGTTTCATTAGATTCTGGAAATTTACAACGTCCTCTCCATCGATCAACACAGGACACTTCACTAAAAAAACCATCAAAAATCATTACAACAATTCACTATCCACACAAATACAGTGGAACTGGTGCTGCATCTTTTCAGCACTTCACTTTTGACTTAGGCCCTTATTAAAAGTCTTACACATTCCAAGTGAATCCGTAATCATAGCAAATAAGGTATCATTGTAAATGGAAATACATTAACAGCTTTTCAATGATACGCAATATCAAGAATTAGTGCCTATAATACAAGAGAGAGTATGAACGCGTCAAAGTTGAGCTGCCAGAACTTTTTTGAGGGTTTTATAATATAACCTATGCTTATAGATTTTAGAACAGCTTTCAATGTCTTGAGGTGTTTTACGATCTTTGCCTACCCTATTCAAAAACATTACAAGAATATGCTAAAAAAATTAAGACATTTATCTTTCAGGCGAAATGACACAGGGATGTGAAGTTTATTAGTTTCGGTAGGTAACACCTTTTGCGCCACAAAGCATCCAAATTTCATTGCTATCACCTGCTGATTAAAGTTGAATATCTCAAAAATAAAGTTTTATTACGTAAAAACTTATACATCAGTAGATAAAAATTATTATTATTATGAAGTAATCTGTATGTGTATGAAATGCTTAGGCAAATATCATGAGAAATTCTAAATTTTAAAACAAATGTACAAATTTCGTGAGAAATTTCTACTAAGTAAATGACTTGTGTTTTTTAAAAAAGTAACTTAATTTTCTGTGGTTAAAGAATACACTACATAATTTAAGAAAATGTATAATTTTGTTTTTATACTTAAAACTAATACAGGATGGACCAAATATAACATAATTGCAAGCCCATTGGAATCGGAGATGAAGCTATGAATAAACGTTTGTATATTAATTGTAAATTACGTCTGTTTTGAGACTTCTACTTGAAAGTGTCCTACTAACGAGTGTAATTAGTACGTACGTCTTCACAAATATTACACACATCGATCCCAACACTCAAATACTTCACATACTAATTATCATTTTTGTTAAGTTAAGGGTGGCAGCGTCAGAGCAAAGCAACACAAAAAACCACATGAAATGTTCAGATTATGAATTCTTCATTAAAATCCACAGATTTTCAACCAAAACGTAACTTGACAAATAGTATAATCCATGTTGAGTGAAATTTTTCAAAAGTTTGCTCTCCTCAAAAGGTATTTCTAGAAGTTATCACAATAATGATGTTGAAGAAAAGTAGAATAATTATGGGGCACCTGCTTAAATGTTGTTGTTTTTTCTCCATGAATAGTTCTCGTTACCTTGGAAACTGTCACTAATTTACATCTGTTAAAGGTAAATACATGATGGTAGTCCTCAACTTGGCTGAAAGTACTCTAGAAATCAAGTAAACTATCCAAGATCTCCTGTGGAAAATCTTGGAGTCCAAACTTGACTCATTTCTAAAACAACTAATGTCAATATCTCTCATGGCAGGCAAGACCTGCTGTGTGGCTTTCTATGGGGCTTATTTTATTCTTTTTCAGCCCCGATAGAAATTAGTGTTCATGAAGTAAAAAAAATAGAGCACAAATCCTTCTAGCTGCGTAACCACTCCAGCTGGGTGTATAGTTATATATTTCAAACTTAATTGGTTCTTGAGCATTCAAATGTTCCCAATCATGTCACTGACATATAAGATAATACTTCTTCCCAAGCACCCAATCGGGAAAAGCTTAATATATATCCTAGCCAACTCGAGTTCCGGGAAGATAATACTAACCAAACTGTATATCATTATTCCTAACACCAGTTATCGAGATATTAATCCTAGGCAACTGCATGGCGTTTGATTTGAATTGATTGATTGATTGATTATTTACATTTCCACAAATTACTCGTACAAATGTACAGAATCATAAGCACAAAAAATACACAATTGTATTAAATAATTAGACTACTTATAGCAATTACATAAAAGACACAATTATTGATTACTGTAAGACTAGAAAAAATTAATACTTAGAACTTTCTGCCAAACAATTGATTTTAAAATGGAGCTAAATTATTGATTAAACTACTTTTTATAACAACATATTACATCATCATAGGCAACAGATCCCTGAATTATTGACGCAGTGTGGAATGACATGAGCCTACCTGAAGAAACTGTATCGTAGCCCAAACGAAATCAAACAGTGAAAAATCAAAAATTAAGTAATAATAATAATAATAAATGCGGAAGCTATATCCTAAGTAACTGTATACGGGAGAAGCAAGTGGTGCTTCATGGGAAGATGATAAAATCCTAAACTTAAGATTATCTTAAGGTGTAAACGAGAGATCAAAAGCCCTTTAACAGTAGTCGTGACTGGGCTAGCTTTATCCAATTCCATGAACGTTTCTCATGACATTTAAAGGCAAGGTCCACCCTGACGTCAAGTTGCTGTTTTAAAAAGCAGAAAAATGAGCGAAACATATTAATGCAGCTTGGCAAAAATCACCAAAGATGAGTAGAGTTATGAACTGTCAAAATTTAATTTTTGTGACGTCATTATGCGAGCAGCTCCCCCTTTAGCCAATATAAAATCAGTAAAGTGCCATTTTCTCTGAAAAATTGCAAAATCGATTTACGTGCTCTCATTCTAATATTTAATTAGAAACATTAAAGTGATAGGCTAAAACATTTGGAGCTTCAATTAAAAAAATTTCCAAATTTTGATATCTAACTACATTAGTAGTGTTCATAGACAAAAACACACCCTAGAATAAAAAAAAAGTTTGAAAGTTACCACCGAAATGCCAGTTATGCATGAATAAACAATTAAAAACTCGGCGAGTTTAAATAGCGTAGGTTGTCACACAGTAAGTCTAAGGGAAGAAAATGGGCAGTAATCGATCAAACTTACGATTTTCACTTTGATAAAGCACTAAATAATCATTTTGAAAATACAATTTTATCGCAGGCGAGCCCCCCCCCCCCCCCCCCCTCATTTTTAGACTTATTCAAATGGACAATGTATATGGGAATCAGTAGGCTCAGGAATTTTTTTAACAGTGTTAAAAATAGTTACCAATACCTTGAATTCACACATGCTTCTGTGAAAAAAAAAAATAATTTCATGAACCAATAAAAAAGTCAAATTTATTGCGAATTAATACTTACATGAATATTGTAGGAAGCTGCTCGTACTGACGTCACCAAATGAAAACGTTGAAGTTCATAACTCTGTATTCTTTGGCTGGATTTCAAACTTTCATTTAATATATTTCGCTCATGTTCTCCTTTATTCAAACTAACTGACCGCACAGGGTGACCATGCTGTAATTTCCGCACACATTTTTGTTTTGTTTGTTTTGTCGAAAGAAAAATCTACAGATATTATATATATCCATTATCTATTATATCTTTTGTAAACCCTCTTGTTAACCAAAATCGTTTGCAACAAATTGTATTCCCGCAAGTAAAATTAGAATATCTTATTTTTCAAAAACGTCGTTATTTACTGATTATTGCATATAATAACTTTTTTTTGTGGTTTTGTGTTTGTTTGAATAAAAATGGAATTCAAAAAAGTTTATAGCTTTAACAAGAAACATTACATAGTGAGCTTGGAATAGCTAGCGATTTCAAATTTTGGAACTTATATCCATTCATGAAAAAGTATTCAGCTTCTCTTTTAAAGTTATATCTTATGTCTTAATGATAGGCTATTCTATCTGTCTACCGAGGTTTAAATAACAAGCATACAAAATATAAAACCGAAATATAAATGCCAATTTTATGATCAAAATTAATGTTTATAGTGTCTCACTGTCTGCACAAATTTATAAATTTCGCAGTATCTGGTTCCGATACCTACTTTAACAATTGCCCACGAAACATGATACTATTTTTTTTTATAAATAAAAATAACACTTCAACGAGTCATCATTAACAATGACAACTAGTTTTGTTGAATTTACAAAAGAATATCAATTGTAATTATGCACATAAACTTTGCTTGTGAAGAATCTTCAAGAGGCCAGAAAATAAAAACAGTGTTGTTTGTTTCAATATGCTGCTGCCTGCCTTCCTTATTATTTACTTTAAAGCAGTGGCATCTCTTTCTGCATTGCCAATAAAAATAGCATTTGTAAATACAATGGCATGACTTGTTCTCCTTCGTCATAGTTGATTACATAACCGTTTCTAAACGAATGTCAATGTCAGTACGCTTACAAATATAGTTACACAATGATAATGAAGTAACTTTATTGACGACGAACACATCGTGTACAAATCAATATTATATTTCTACAGCGTATCAGAAAATGTCCCCATCTCGTAGACAACAAATAATTACCAAATCAAGTTTATACTCAGTTAAAGTTAAAATTTAGAAAGCCCCATTTAATTTTGTTATTCCTGTGTAAATTTCAAAGTCTCACTTCATTGGTTTTGAATATCGCCCCAGGCTGCCTATTAACAAGCAGCGTGCTTTCCGCATTCAATTTCACTAAAAAGAAATGCATCACTACAGACATACCATGCATTATTCCATCTTCACTTCATGTCAATGACTGTGTTCTGGGGCCCGTGCCCATAAAACTTTAACGGAGAAAATTCTCTGGTTTAAATACGAAAACTCGCGTAAGCGTGATTTTACCATGCATTTTCCCATAGGAGAAAAACTCCGGTTATTTTACCGGAGTTTTCTCGTTAAAGTTTTAATGCAACAGCGCCCCTGGTTGTTATTATACAAATATGTACGCGCCATGGAGCGGCTCTATTTAAAACTATAGGCCCTACTGCAGGTCACAGCGGACCATATTTTAAACTAGAGCCTCGAATAAGGCCTACATATTTGTGTATAAACTACATTCATATTATTCAATTGTTTATTGATGTTAAAGAGTTCAATTTAAATGTAGATCTACGCAATTAACCTTAACGTTACTCGCGTTAATAACGTGATAGAGCTAACTTACTTATAGGATCACTATTCACTATAGAATACATGTAAGTAACTACAACGTTGCTTACCTTTACAGAATAGTGCTTGTACCCCCAAGACATTAATGAAGAAAAAAAGTAAAAATTATTATATCGACAGCAGAACTGTAGACTGGGTTTCGAACCCGGCGCTCACACGCGCAATAAACATGCGCGCTACTCCAATGCTAACTGAAACTTGACAAACGCCGTGTTCTTAAACTATATGAAGCCAGAGTTCCGAAAGTTCGTGGAATGATATAGCGTCGGGCGTATGTGTTGCTAACCCAGAATTCACACTCGGTCAATTTATAGCGAAAAATTTAATTTCATTATTCCCAACTAACATCTGCCGATGATGGTAAGTTAGACGTCCAGTTTGTTAAGCTATCGGCGACACGAAATCCGGGCACAAAATGAGCCAGATATTTGACATTTGCTACTGTGCAATCGTGACATGTGTAGCATAGCTGTAGCTCCTGCCACAGCGCAGCCTCGCCGCAGGGAGCGGCACGACGAAATATATAAAAGTTTATTAGTGAAAAAATTAAGACATAATTTAGTGAGTAAAATGCATAATATCAACAGGGAATTACATACCTTTCCGATAGTGCTACATTTATGGCACCATTGCTTAAATTTCATAATAAAAACTCAACATTTCTTGCGTTTTTTGGTGGTTTTGGTGTGCGGTGAATATTCGCTGCTGGCATTAGCCAGCATGAGCTAACCTCTGATTGGCTAAATGCCGACAGATCGAACAAATCGAGGAGCAAATCATATTGCGAGAAAAGTACTATTTACGGCTTTGAAGTACTATTTACGGATCCGTAAATAGTACTTTCTCACAGACTCGCACGGTAGTGTGTTTATTTTTCATCATGTGACATACTTTTAACCAATCAATGAACAAGAATATATGAATGCAGTTTATAAAAGTAACTATAGTCAAGTTCATTCATTTTTTAAAATGAAAACTAATCAAAATTCAGGTTCACTGGTCACGTTTGCTTTCATAGGATGTGTTCCATTTAAAGTTTGTCCTTCAATGTACAGCTTGTAAACCTTTATTGTTCTCCTGCTCATCCTTCCACCTGATTTCCATTCAGGTTGATGTATTGATGAAGCACTGTAAACTTGGAATGGACTGAAAAAGCACTGCTGATACATAATGGACTGTGTATTCAAAACCAATGAAGCGAGACCAATGAAATTTTCACAGAAGTTAGAAAATAGAATGAGCTTTGTAAATATGTAAATTTCATTAAGTATAAAACCAGATTTGGTAATTATTCTCTTGTCTACGAGAGGAACATTTTTTCTGGGACACGCTGTATAAGGTTGAAAATATCTTTGTGGCGATTGGCTTAAGACTCACGTGACATAAAACAATTTCACCTTTATCCCAGCAATGCATAAAGATGGATATCCCATGATCGTGACGTCACGATATCGTTTCAATTTCCGATGTAACGATGGCGTGACGTCACGGGCCACCGCCGTGGCGCGCCGACTGGACGTAGGGGGAGGGGGGTCGTCGAAATAGGGATGGCGGAATATAACCTACCTTAATCCTCCCTCTCCAGAGCCGTTCTTGGTAACCAGTAAAAATCGCTCCCGCGCTTTGTATTGGTATTTAAAGATGCGAATTAATTTACGTTAAAAACACACACAAAAAAACAAAGTTTTTATATTTTCGACTGATAGCAAAGCCGCATGAACTTGATATTTGTTAAGTACAAATATTACTAAGAAATGGACTATAGTTTCCAGGTAATTTAAAGCGATTATGCCGGGGATGTGAGTGGAAGCTTAAGTTGCGTATTCCATTGCATTGCTGTTTGTCAAATATCGTGTGTGTGTATGGTGGGGGGGGGGGGGGAGATCCGCACAAGTCCCAGTGCAGGAAATCTCAATTGCAGCGCTCCAGAAATACAGCAAAACATCACTCATGCCCTTATGCTATTTATGAAGGACATGTCTGTGAAATCTGAAGATCAGTAATTACCTAGAATTTGAAAATGCTCCACAAAAAAAGCAACAGTTACACCACTGTAGCTCCATGGTTAGACCCCTGTGAAGCCCACTGAAGGCCACTTCAGTAATATTACATGTATGTCAGTAAGCATGCGTTGGTCTATGAATAATAATTTGCATGAGACCTATACAGAAAATTAGTCATGTTTATAAGAGCATACGATACACATTTATAAACTGTGAAGCAGGGCTCTGGGAACGATTTTGTCACCGGTGGTGCCAAAATACTTTTTCGCGGCCAAAACGAAAATTTTCGCGGCCAAATTTGAAGAAAATAGGGGGCACCGCCCCTGGACGACGTATAATGGTATACATCATGACATACACGAGTTTTCGCAGGCCTGACAAATTTCTGCAGCACCCCCAGCACCCCCTCTTCCCAGGGCCATGCTGTGAAGAAGTCTCACAATCCATACATGATAACATCCATGCACTGTAAGGATCTGAAAGTACCCTCCCTACTCAAAAGTATTGCAACATACACTATAATGCATGCATTTTGAGTTGAAGGGGTCTTTCTATAATGACGTCCTAATGAAGTTTATAATTGAAAAATAACAAATCATTTGAAAAGATATCAATGGACAGTATTTTTCCTTCCTTCTCCAAGGCGGAGAGATTATCAAATGCAGGTGCACCTACGGCAGAGGGGCTGGAACATTAAATTTAACATTTTGTCGCCTCCCTGTAGGGGTGGGGGATTGATTCACACTAGCATCGTAATTCGGTTTCATAATTCCCGTGAAACGGTTTTCATGGCTTGGAAAGACTTACAGCAAACACAAAATGTCAAAGTGTTCCTCGGACGCGGTGTCAGAAAGAAGACATCACGTCGCAAAGACGGAAGCGACTCCTATCTTCATAAGATAGTGATAGGGAGGATAAGGCTACTAAGATAAAGATGATGGCTTTCTCTCCACATTATTATATCAAATGTACTCAAAAGTCGCATTACAGCAAATTTTAGGATGTTTGCAACAATAAACCGCCTTTAGAATTGAGAAAGAATAAGAAATTACAACTTCAGGGGGTCCTTTTTTGAAATATGGGGCGTATTCCCCTTATCACTATCTTATGAAGATAGGAGGCGATTTCGTCTTTGCGGTGTGGTGTCTTCTTTCTGAGACCGTGTCAGAGGAACACATTGGCACTTTTTGTTTGTTGGAAGTCTCCCCAAGCCATCAAAACCGTTTCACAGGAAATATAAAACCGAATTACGATGCTAGTGTGAATTAACACCCCACCTACAGGGAG
>JZLH01S0048847.1:0-11889 GCA_001188425.1 Eucidaris tribuloides
AGTTCATTGATTTAGATATGGATATGAATAGTGGGATGTGTCTGTTTGACTAGAGTAGAGAATTGTTGGTGGAATATCTATTTTGGCTTTTGGTCAGAAAATTTCATCGTGATCCATATTGTTAAAAAGAATTCATTATGATTCACCAACTTTTCAAAACAATGATTTATATTTAAAAACTGTTTGGAGTTTTGGTTCTGGAAAAACAGAATTCTGATTTTCTTTAATGTTTTGTGTGAAATTTCAAACAATTACTGGTATACCACATCTGCTCCAGCAACCATGATATTGCAAATTTGCAATGAGTACATAATCACCTACATGTATGCTTGAAACCAATCATAACCCTATCACTAACCCTAACTCTACCATAAACCATAAAACTAAATCATAACCATTACCCTTTGTCATCTGAGATATTATCAGTACAATTGCTATCTACACTGTCTGGAAATAAACTGATTTCATGGAATATCCTTTATAGTGGGATTGTCAGATTGTTGATCAATCCTGTATGGTTTTGTAGTGAGTAAATCAAAATATGTACTATTGTGGTCTAAAGAGGACATATGTACTGGTAACTCACTGTACATATCAGGATATGGTGGTGTTGTATATGGAGGAATATAAACCAAGACCTACAAATGTATAAATAAATCCATTAATAGATTTATAGTCTTCCCAGTTGTTCAAACTCGCACTCTAGGATGATTAATGACCCATCATCATTAGCCTGAAATGTGATATCAATTTCCTTCCATGCGGAAGTAGCGATAGCACCGTTTCACCCATTGAAAGCACGGAAGGAGTTCTGTACGACAGTTTTTTTTTAATTTAATAGACAGGAAAAAGAAAAAGGTTTACATAGTTGTGTTTTGAGACAGATTGATTGAGAATCCTATTGGTATTCATTTATACATGTATGTCCTTGTACGTTGCTCTCTCTCGAGAGAAACTTTTGTGGTTCTTAGTGAGTTACTATCAAATACATGTACCGTATACAACAGTGTGACTATTCTATTTATGGAAAGCCATATTAAAAGCTGTACTTTAAAAAAATGCCCAAACAACATCTTTTAGCACTGTGAGCGAAAATATAGATTTTTTATTACAAGATATTTGTTACACAGCGTAGTAGACCAAATCTCCATTGTGATTCTGTAAAAGGTTTCCTTCAAATTTACTCATCATTTCGTGTTCTGACAAGTGACAAACAATTTGATTTTGTCACTGATTAATGAAAAAAATATTGTATTTTGATGCATGTAATTCATAAATATCTCCCCTTTCCTTGATTGAAACATGGGAATGTTAGTAGCTCAGTAAAGACCAACATTTCAGTGATGAAAATGTATAGTTCATGCTATAATGACAATAGACAAGTCAAATTATGTACATGTAATTAAACAAAGCCCCCCATCATTCACAAAGAGCCACCATTAAATTTGTGACTGAGTGCAAGTTTTCATCTGAAAACATACAAAAAAGATTCATACAACACTTTTTTTGTACCGTGGTGCCCTCGTAATCCTACAGTCCACGCACAAAGTAGAGCAGTGGGAGAGAATGTAGCCTTTACTGTTAGCCTTCTGATCCATTATTCATGGCCACACATTGGTATCAATAACACGTGGATTGAGGACTGTCAGCCTGCATTACTCCACACGTGTATGCGCTCTCAGACGCGAGGAATTCTCGTCCGGGATTGGGTGACGCCTGCTATAGTCTCCGTCTGAGATCCCCGCATCATCTTTTTTTTTCCACCGGAGGTTCCGAGGTCTACGTCGTCTCTCAGTCTGACGCAGGGGATGGACAAACACAGATCAGTTTGCAAACAAAACCACCACAAATAGCAGACAGACTTTGTTTTACACCAACCGTGCAGTAAACATCATCGACCGTGTCCTTTTCCTGGGATTTTCTAGTTAAGGATTTTGAATTTTTTTATTCTTGGGTTTTTTTCCATTATTCATTTTTGTGTACTCCATCCCATGTCTTGCTATAAAACCAAAAGATTCCAGCTTTTCTAATGTGTTCTTGTTTCCTTGTACAGCAATGTGGCGGGGGAGGGGGAGGGGGAAGATAGGGGTGGTATTTCATTTGTTTGATATAGAATTTTGTTGGTCCTAAAATCAACCCTTATTTGCAATTTGCTGCTCCTACCATCACAGTCACATATGACATACAAACTCAAAGTGATACAGCCTTATTCTTGCAAACTTCTAGTGAGATTTTCTTCTTCATAGCCAGCCAGAATTAACCCAAACTAAAAATTCAGCAGGAGTTTGAGAATGAGAAGAGCACTACAATATAAAGAAAGTATCTTAGCCCAAGGAGTGAGATTGATATTTTAAAAAGACGCAAATAGCACGATACGAACAAGAATAAAGATTAGAAATACAATACCCGGCAGATCAGTCCTTCTGAGAGAAGTGTTATGAGTTTTGGAAGCAAATGATGAAAGTGTCTGAGAATTAGACTAATATTTAAAGGGAGATAAATGACACAATATACAAAAAGCATCTTTTATGTGAAATTAACCCAGAGCTTTAATCTGTAATGGATCCTAAGAATGTCAGAGAAATCAAATGCAACAGTATCAGTTTCAAACGGAAGTAACCCACTCTTTTATCGGCGCTGAAGTAAGCCGAAGTAACCCTGACATGGCGTATTAGTTTGGCTGATGCGACCAAGATGATACTCTATGCCTTATCTGTGGCATTGCTTCGGCTTGCATACTTATTATGATGACTAACAAGATTAAGGCTAAATATACAAATAAAAAGACTTCAACTGAACTTTCATAAATCTGATGACAGATTCTGTAAGATAAAACCCACAGGTCTCAACTGCTACAGTTCAACAATGATTCAGTTGAACGCTTGACTAAGTGCCGCTAAATGACATACTTCAGAAATCAATATTCATACAGAATTTCATAAAACTATGAATGTTCAACTTTTATTTTGAATGAGTGAAAGGTTTACAAAGAGAATTTAAACTTCTGCAAATTTGCTGTCTTCTCCTGTATTTAAATCAAGTGCAGTGCCTGATCTTTGTTGTGTTGTTTTATTTTTCTTTCCAAATGATTTGATTTGATGATTCAGTTGAACGCTTGACTAAGTGCTGCAAAATGACATACTTCAGAAGTCAATATTCATGCAGAATTTCATAAAACTCTGAATGTTCCAACTTACTTGTAATGAATTAAATGTTTGCTGAGAGAATAGTCTTTCAAAATTTGCTGTCCTCTCTTGTATATAGATCAAGAGATTGATCCTTGTTGTTGTGTTGTTTTGTTATTTGTTGTTTTTTTTCTTTCAAAATGATTTGATTAGAAATGGTTATATTGTGGTCAGTTTGTTTGCCTTCATGTATTGTCATACTAACCAGTAACCAGTAACCACAGGGGTCACTGACGTGGTTCTTCATGCATAATTCAATCAAATGATGACGTTGGTCAGACATGATTACAAAAAGCCAACGTGTTATTTAGTGTCATTTTATGATGCCTATGACATCACAGATAGCTGTTTCATTGCCACACTCTGAATATCACATGCAAAGTCTATGGAGTTTTGTTGCTGTGGTTCTGAGAAGGTTAAAGAGGTATAAACCCATTCTGTGATAAACTCCCGACGTGTTTTTGTTATTGATAAAAGAGTTCATTTCCAGATATCAAAACATATCCACCCAAACAGGACATGCATTCATTGAAATGCCACTAGCACTCCTCACTGATTGTTTGTTTTGTGGATTGTTATAATGTCCTTGGGTGTGCTGTGGGAAGTGCAATATGTAAATATTTGTTGTTATTTAGCATTATTCTGTCAAGATTCATCAAGAAGACATCAAATCATGTGTCTCATGTGATCATTGTTGGAATGTTCATGATTAAGTGTTTTACTCATTTTAGAAAAAAATAAAACACAAATAAACTATAAAAAATATCAACATATCTTGAAACAACATTTCACCACAAATAGGTCGATATTGATCTTGCTGTCATGAGAAGTGAATTTTTTTTTTCAAACATCAACGAAACAAAATGAAACAACCATACTCAGAGTAATATATATTACATTTTTTTCAGTTTTTTTTTTTTGGGGGGGGGAGGGGGTGAAATAGATGTCTGGAATGAATTTTCACTAGGAAGACAGTTGCAGCTAGAATCTTCCCATTTTGAAGAAATCTTTTTCAAATAAGGTGGAAAAATGCTATTATGTTGGTGGAAATTTTATTTAGGTAAACAGATGTGTGGTAAAAGTATGTTTGAGTGCTATTAGCAAATTTGTAAATTCGACAAGCAAGTTTCAATGGATTTGAGGAATGCTAAAAGCACTGAACTTTTTGGGTGCTACACTAATCACATTCTTAATCATTTAGCCCAAGAACTGATCACCAGTTGTTCGTAAAGTCATGCATAACTTACGAACAGCCCTGTTGTACCGGTATGTTTTTTGAGACATGTCAATGAGAAATGAAATTGTACATAATTAAGTAGGTGAAACCTTTAAATTTTAGACATGTGTATGTTAAATTCTTTAGTTTATTAAGCTGTCAAACCTGCTAGAGCTACATGTAGGTATGCCACCTTTTGGATCTATAGTTTACATTACTACAGAGAGCATAGGTTGAACATGATAGCACATGAAGGTGTAACATTTTACTGGTTGCCATCAACAGTCTCAAAATACAGAGTATCAGGTGACGAAAGATATGTGCCAACATTTACCCATAAATTATTTTGTGGCAAGAAACATTGTATTGAAAATCTGCCAGTGCATATTTCTTAAATGTCACGTACTTCACTGACTACCTTAACAACAGGAAAAAAAAATCACATAATTTACCGACTACCTTAACAACAGGAAAAAAATCAAAACGGCAAACACTCTAGAAAATAAGCATATCTTGTATGGAGTGCCAAGTGACACTTGGAGTAACATTTTCATGTCAGAAAGAGGGATCACAGTTGTAAGAATTAATTTTTTTTTTTTGGGGGGGGGCCTTCTGTTGTGTTAAATTTCACATGAATTGTGACATAAACATAACTCCTAACTCCTAACTTAATTAGAATTATTGAAACGTTGATTCTATATTTTTTCTTGATGACTCATGTTTTTCATGCCATTGTTTCTGTACAGTGTCTCCCCCTTTATAATGGCTTTCATTATTCTAATATGTTCACACACTGTTTGCTCAGAGCCTTGATGATATTAGTTTCTTGAGTGTTTGTATACTTTGGAAGAGGCTACATGATCATATAGACATTCACAAGTTGTGTGTTTTCCAAGCACATTACAATTCAGAGAGAACCTAGGGTCTTTGTGTATAATCTTGGTCTCTAGTTAATGACGAGGTACTTCATAAGAAGTGCAGTCCGTCCACTATTAGACAGTTAGACTAGGAATCAAGTGTTTTTTATGTGGATTTGGTTAACAACTTCTATCTTTCGTTAATCACAGTCTTCCAGGGAGGAAATGATATCAACGCTTGATATTGTCAGCACGGACTTGCTGAAAAACAGCCGGTATTGGCTGATGCAAGTTCTTTTTATTACCGTGTTTAAATAAAATGAAATGAAATGAAATGAAATGATAATTAAATGAAATTATTAAGCGATGCTAAGTGATTAAAGGAGCACTCTCATCAGCATGTGATGCCACAATACTGTCCCAGCATGCACCCATGTACCCTTTGTCATTCTTTTACAAAATTTGTGACCTGCCACAGTGACGCCAATGACAAGTCATATAAAATAATTTCGATATTCTATAATTGGGAAAAGACGACAATTCACATTGCATGTAAGCTTTAAAATAAAACATAACATCTCACTATGAGATCATAAGTTTTCCGGTTTGCTGCTAGCATGCTTTATTTGAATGTCCATGACTGTGTGTGAAGAAAACTACTATTTTTACTACCGTAACTTTGGGCAGCTGTCAAAGTGCCTTTTTAACTCTTTTCTTGAAAATCTCTTGAATATTCACATCATTCCTCTGTTGAATAGAATTCCCATATTTAAGTGGTGTTAGCTTTATATAGAAAACTTGTCCAAACATGGTGGTTAATCAAGTGAAATTGACAATTTAACACCATGCACACACTATAGTCATGTCTTACCACAAGTCGCACTGTTGCAATTTTATACATCTCATTTAAATAATCAATATTTTGAATTTTTCCCAATTTTCCTTCTCTCTTCCTTCTCCACCACCAGGTGTGTGACTTTGGGCTCGCCCGAGTGGAGGAACCGGACACGAGCAAACACATGACCCAGGAGGTGGTCACTCAGTACTATCGCGCCCCCGAGATCCTGGTGGGCAGCAAGCATTACACCTCGGCCGTTGACATGTGGTCTGTCGGCTGCATCTTTGCCGAACTCCTGGGGAGGCGGATACTGTTCCAGGCACAAAGCCCAATAACACAGGTGAGCAAATGTAACCTGTGAAGTGGTTATTTGCTTAGTCCCAGACATTGAGTTTTGTGTTATTTGTTTGGAAGTAAGTTGGGGGGGGGGGGGGGGGTTTAGAACAGACGTGTGTTTAGAATTCATTTGCTCATGAAATCTAAATGTTATATCTCTAGTGTAGTATCTATGTGTGTTATGCAGTCTGAGATATACAAATACATTAACAAAAAAATGTATTGCTTTGATAAGATATATTTTCAGATAAGTCATGGTAGTCATTTTAAGACCTATTTACTGGTCGAGAAGTTATCAAATTTGCAATGTGCATGACATTTTAAAATACCACAAAGAAACCTGTACAGAACATTGTTTATAATAGTTATGTTCTGTAATAGAGCGTTGACAAAAATATATCACCTCTAACCATCAGAGATGCCAGTTTCTCAGCAAAAGCTTGAATATAGAGTTACAGGCCCTGGTACTTTAGTTTCAGGCTATATTTCAGGATTTTCTAGTGTAAAATAACTCATTGTAGATGATTTTCAGGTCTTGTCATAAATTTCTCACTACCAACCCTGTTACCATGCAAATCATTGCAAGGTAATTGCAATATTAACTTAATTTATGGATCATCTGTCACTTTCATAATCCCACAACTCAGTCTCAGAAATTCAGTCAGAAGTGCTTGTATTTGTGTGAATCTGATATGGTAGTGTTGTTTTATACAGTACATGTACCGGTAGTCACAGAGTGCGATACAGTGGTCTTCACGTAATGGGGTAGGCATTTGCAAGACATTTTTACCCTACCCCTTTTTAAAGACACCTGTAGGCTAACATTTTTTCAGGGCTTCATTTTTAGACCTTATCAAAGACACTTGGAGCATCATCAGCTCACATTTTTTTAAACTGTGTTCATTGTTAGCCTGTGGCTTTAAGTGGAGTAAATTTCAATAAGAAAGATGAATGTTCAGCTAAATTTAACCCATTTAACAGAAGTAATATTGTATAGAAGATTGTATAGAAGGGAGATTAAAAGAACATCAAGTTTAACCTGCAAAATACAGGAAGTTAATAACAACAAACATTTAATTTATGATCATCTATTGCTTCTTTTGTCTGACAGCTCAATCTGATCACAGATCTTTTAGGAACTCCTTCCATGGAGGATATGAAGTATGCATGTGACGGAGCCAGAGCACATCTACTACGCATGCCACACAAACCGGTGAGATATAGAGAATAGAAATATAATATATCCACCTGTAATCACTAAACTGGTTTAACCCTTTCACACCCACAGAGACTCCAACTCGCCCCACTATGGGGTGAATTTTAAAATATCTCTTCTGCTTGTGATTGATTTTCTCCCACTTAGGATGCATTTTAACTTGCTTTCTGATCAAATTGTTTGATCAAGTGCTCCCAAAGTAAAGCTCAGATTTCACCAGAAAGCATCTAGATCCCCTGAGTTGGACCCTGATATATAACGAATTTAATAAATAGGGGACGTGCCTTTATTTCATAAATGTTTTAATCCTACTGGTCAGAAATGTCACATAAGGAGCGACATAAAAGTTTCAGTAAAGGTAATTTCTACATAACGTGGAAAACACTGAAAATAAATGCCTTTCATGTTTAAAGCATTTTGCTGCTGGAATTTTATAAACAGTGCTGTGAGGGTTACTTTTGAATGATTATTGACATTTGAAGAATGCACAAATTTATGTAAAAATACAATAATAAATTGTTTGTCATTGTAATATGATATCAAACGTCATGAAACATTTCCCTAGTCTAACACACTGACAATTTGTGAAAAGCTTGTATATTCATCAATCATCATACCAACATTCATTCGATCCAAGAAGGGGCAAAGGGGAATGTTTTGATATTGACAGCGGCAAGATTTTCCTGTGGCCTGGCAAAGTAATCAATAGCCAGATATCTGGGGTTATATTGACTCACTTTCTTTCCGATCATCAGACCGAGTCGTCGGTGTGAATCATCTTGGGTGAATAATAGCTTTGTGAAGTGTCATGATTCATACATTTCTGAGGGTTTCCTCACGGTACCTCACCGTCAAGTCACTGGCCTTGTATTTGCAACATGTTATTAACAATAGATGTGGATTAACACAGAACTGGCATCATTCACCATCAGTTTTGTTGTCCGACTGAATGTGTTAGATTGAGAATTTACAACAGGGTTTTGTTTATTGTTAGATAGAAGGCAAGTACCTTGACTGTGTGCAAGTATGTAGAACAAGAAAAACAATTCATTGGTAGTCAGACAGAAGGGCCCTAACATATGTTCCCGGCAGAAAGGCCTTAACACTAAATTGCCTCTAACTTCAAAACCAGTGGCTTTTTTTCACTGGAAATCAGAGTAGTGTGATATTTTGAGATCCTTCTGTCAGTCTGTTAAGTGCAAATATCAAATAAAGCAATTTTTCTCAAATTAGAGAACATTTACTGTTAAGGGCCTTCTACTGGGAACATATGCTAGGGCCCTTTTGCCGGACAACCAATGACTTGCAAGTTTGTGGGGGGGGGGATAGAAATATGGAGACTGACCTGAATGGCAGCAGAAGATGGTGTGATCGTCATCAAAGATGTCTGAAAATGTGTTGGAATTGTTGGAATAAGGGGTGAAATGGTGGCTCAATCTGTGATAGCCTTTACTTGGCAAATTTGTTCAGGAGAAGTACCATTGTTTTCCAATCCAGAATTGAAAAATATTTCAGCAGTCATACCAAACATAAAAATGCACTCGAAACTCAATCCCTGGAATAGCGACCAAGAGATATATATTTTCCCCCCAGATCCCAAACTGGTAAAATATTTGGTAGCCTCCTGAAACTTAGTTCCATTTTAAATTAAGATGCCTATGATTATTATTTACCGTTACGTGTGGCAGAGGCATCAGAGTTAGTTTATACCAATGTATTATGATGATGTCCTGCAGGATTAATGTAGCAAAATATTTAAGTTCAATTGAAATATCAAACAATTTATGAATCAACCATTATTGATAGTTTCAACCCATGTCTGTGATCTCTGTTTTTCATATATTTCAGAACTTTTTACACAAAGTTTGCCATTTTTCAAAGTTTAGATGAGGGTATACAATCTATGATGTAATATTTATTCAAATCATCTTTCTATCTTTGTTTTTTTTCTTTCATTCACAGCCTTGCCTCTCTGCTCTATATGGTCTATCAAGTCATGCCACACATGAAGCAGTTCATTTACTAAGCAGAATGCTTGTCTTCAACCCCGTATGTATTTGATATCTGAGCATAAACATTCCACTTCCCCCCCCCCCCCCACTCTCTTTATGTAATATGAAAATACTAGGTTGTTGTTTTTGGTGGTGGTTTTATGACTGGTCAATTGATGTCAGAGTATTCATGCTACGTTGTGTGTGCAGTTACATTATTAGTAGTTAAATTTTATATGTTGTGATGTGTTAATGTAACATCTTTTGGTTGCAAGTTCAAACGTACATTTCTATTTGGTAAAAAATAGGATTTCAGGACTATGTCATGACATTGTTTATTCTACATGCCAACTTTAGAATAGTTCTGTATCAATGTGTGTCTGAACAAAAAAAGCAAGTCATAACTGGCGAAGTCTTAGGAAGGGGCTGTTTAGAGCAAGGGGCCAGTCATGGGAAGAAACCGTGAAAAAAAAACACAGTATCTTGATTAACAGAGAGTCCACCTGTCAGAAGCAGAGATTTTAGGTCGGGTTACAGCCTTGGGTATTGGGGAAAAAAGGGGAAGAAACAGTGTGGAGTAGCATTTCTGTTTGTTTGTTTATGTCTGTTTATTTGCATTTACAGCTTTCAATTACAATTACAGTTACATCTATGGCCTCCCAAACTTCATTGGCAATTGTGATTACTCAAAAGTTCATAATTGATTACAATTAATTACATATATTAACTTGAAATTTTTTTCATGGATTTTTTTTACTTACACTTGACTTCATCTGTTTGCCACGCTCAGTTATCATTCGAATAACTTGAAATTAATTAAATTAAGTGAGTTACAATTGTCTGGTCTATGTGGCAAAACATCACAAAATGTTAAATAAACATAACTGTGACAACCAATTCGTGATTGACTGATTGAACAGTTTTAGCCAGTGTCATTTGGATACTTTGTTATATTATATGCAGATTTTCTTCTCAAAATAGAATCCATCGTCATTGTGTATAATTTTGGATGACATTTGGGTGGATATAAATATCATTTTCCATATACAGCTGAATGGCAATCAATCAAACATAAAAGCATTGTGTTAAACACAAATCAGTCACAGTGTAAAGGTTATTGACCTTTGATGTTGACCTTCATGTGTGGCCATCCAGGACGAAATACTGGCATTGTCAGGGTTTTTCAGGTATTACTAATTTTGTATATGACTCGGGTGACCTTCATTATGGCGTTAAACTTGTATTTACTTGGAGCTTGTTGAAAGCTGGATTTTTTCCCAGTGAATTTTTAATTTCAATCAAGGTAATGATATCTCAAGTAAATTTTTATTTTATTTATAAGTACCATGGCCATTTGTACCACCTTCTCCCCCTCCTCAAAAAGGGGTGTGGGAAATAAAGCGTTAACTGAATTTTTTTTAGTAATGTTAGATAGTATTACCTTAACAAAAGCAGAGCTCAGTATAATGTTGTGAATCTATTTCATATTATCATCTTCTGTCTTTTTATTGTATGAGGACATTTTTCTGGGGGAGGGGGGAAGGGGGGTGAAAACAATGGCAACAATTTTATAATATGAGAGAAAATTTAAAATAGTGTGCAAAATATAGCTCCAAGTAGTTACATTGTACTTGCTTGTACAAGGCTGTCAAATTGATATATGATTGATAACCTATTTCTAAGCTGTACAAACTTGCAATTATTTGTCAAAAGGGAATCATTAATACTTGAAGTAGTGCAGTAATCATATTAAACAAAATATTTGTTGAAACCACTTCAGAATTTATTTTGAAAACATCTGGTTCATTATTCCCTCTCTTCTTTGCTTTGCAGGACAAGCGAATTTCATGCATCGACGCCCTCGCTCACCCGTATCTGGACGAGGGCAGGTTACGGTATCACACGTGTATGTGCCATTGTTGTCACAACACGGCCGCAGGACGACAGTACACGGGAGAGTTTGAACCAGTAGCACCTCAGAGATTTGACTGTTTATATGAAGATGATCTCCACTCTGTATCGCAAGTCAAAGGTATGTTGGTCGGCTGAAACCAAGGATGCGTTCACACTGTCCGTATAACTGCTGTGACATGTTCACATTGGTTATTTTGTATTCAGTGTGGGTCAGGAATTGTTAACACCAGTTCAGAACACACATTGTGTTGCAATATGCATCATCTTTTTTGCTTTGGCAATCAAATATCACCTATGATGTTAAATCAGTAATAACAACAACAAAGCACAGTGAAA
>JZLH01S0048852.1:0-18369 GCA_001188425.1 Eucidaris tribuloides
ACACACACACACACACACACACACACACACACACACACACACACACACACACACACACACACACACACACACACACACACACACACACACACTATACTAACCTTAGTTAGTATTAGTTGTCGTTGGTTTAGTTCTAGTTTTGTTTGTGTGTGTGTTGTGTGTGTGTGTGTGTGTGTGTGTAATTAAATTCACAGTGGGGAAAATAAACCGGATTTGAAAAAAAAAATCCCACACTTACACTCATAGAATACAAACTACATGTACATGTATCTATAAAATGTAGGCAAACTTTTGGCATTAGAGCCTGAACCACCTGAGAGATCTATAGTTGCATGAACCTTTGACCTAAAGCAGCATGACCTCCAGTCATCTGTATCATGGAATGTGAGACAGGGTGATATGAAATCCTGTGTAAATATACTCTGTGTGAAAAACTGTGGGTTACTTTACAGTGGCCAGGATTGGGTCGCCAACTGATAGTCCTTAGTGGCATCAGGGACAGGGTACACATGTGTATAACTGGTACAGACAGACAGAACAGAGAGGTGACCGTGAGAGAGACAGTACATGTTTTCAATAAGGTGTTGTTTTCATGTCTTATGTTTGGGTGTATGGTTACATTGGCACAGTAGGTAGTTCTGTAGACCTACATGTATCAAAAATTGTTTAAAAGGGGAATTCCAGTGTGAAAAAAATATTTTGAATAAAACTAGTAGAAAAATCAGAGAAATGTACCGGTATTTAGATCAGTGAAATTTTATGCGAGATTGGACAATTGAAGGCACACTTGTACACACACATGCGCACATAGGCACAAACATACACAGACACACAAACACAGACACACATACACACGCACACACACACATACATACGTGTAACTGCCGCCAAACGGGGACATTAAAACACACACACACACACACTCCGTATAACAACATGCAATCGAGGACACACACTCCCATGTACAACATGCAAATCGGGGACGTTTTGTGTATGTGTATGATATTTTACCGGTAACCGGGGACGTTGGGGGTGCACACAAATTTTGGGCCATTTTCTAAGGTGCTTTAGCGCCATCTACGTTTGATTTCTGGCCATTTTAAAAGAACACACACACACACACACACACACACACACACACACACACACACACACACACACACACACACACACACACACACACACACACACACACGCACACACACACACACGCGCGCGCGCGCGCGCGCACGTTTCTGGTGGAAATCGAGGACTCATTTAACGAATAGGTATGATAACACATAACCGAGGACTTACGTGTTAGTAGGAATATATTCCATCGAGGACCCATACGTACATTACCGCTTCACCGAGGACCTGTACGAATTAACGTAACTGAAGACCCTACCCCTAATGGAAGTACAGTTGATTTGCTGTTATCTCCCAACGTTTCGATCCGAGGTCGTCCTCGCTTCCATGTGTGTCCTCGATTTCCACCACAGGTAAGTGCACACACACACACACACACACACACACACACACACACACACACACACACACACACACACACACACACACACACACACACACACACACACACACACACACACACACACACACACACACACACACACACACACACACACACACACACACACACACACACACACACACACACACACACACACACACACACACACACACACACACACACACACACACACACACACACACACACACACACACATACATGTAGGTACAAACTCACACATTCACATACGTGTACTGTACATGTACATACACTGTACATGCAGATATACACACACATACACACAGTCACATATTGTACACACAGATATACAGACACACACAGACACACATACATACACAGCATACATATATTGTTGCTCCAACCATCTTCACAAGATGTGGCATTACAGTGATCAATAAGTTTAGGGCCAAAAATTTCTTTCTCATATGACCTAGCCCTTTCTCTTGATTACACAAGATGAAGTGAAAGTATGCCACTAATCTCCTTGATACTGGCAATTATTCTGCCCCCTTTGATCCCCTTTCCTGCTACCCATGGGTTCACACCAAAAGAAAAGTAGGCCATGCGTGAAGGGGCCCAATTCAGTGTCCCCATCATGGAATTCAGCAAGTGGTGTATTTTGGCATAAAGCACCACTGTGGTGGTATACAGTATCATTATTCCATTAACTTAATCAACTTGTAAACCATAACAGATTCATGTACATGCTTGTATATGAAGGTTTTCAATGTCATTTGCCAGGAAATTTTTTAAGGCTATTGTGAAGGTACTAGTATGAAGTATGAACCTTGCTCATTAATTGTGAGATTGCCTTTTCTGCAAAACCAATTATGTAACAAATTTCAATCATGTGAGATCACAGTGTGTACATGTACAGTACATGCTCAATGCTGAATTTTATTAACAAATTACTTGTTCACTGTATGCAGTGTTCAGAATCATACAAAATCAGGGGTGGACCTAGAATTCAAAAAGAAGAAACAACCAATTACCCCCCAACCACTCTTTGTAATGGTCGTTTCATGTATTAAAAAATATTTTGTTAAACATATTTAATCCTAATCAATTATTAAATAGAAATTATCTTTCATTACACATGTAATGTCTTAAATATGTAACATGTTTACCCAGGATAGTCTCTTCAGTGACCAATACTGCTTTCCCAGAGGGCCTAGCATTTCTAGAATTTTTACCTCTAGAGTTTCTACCAAGTAGGCCTACCTATTCCTCCCATACATATGTACACTGTACATAGGTGTGGAGCAGCAATGTGGATTGAATTGCCTTGCTGCTGAAAGGCAAACACTCTACATCATGTTGTCAGCGACTTCAGCATTTTTATGAGAGTTCGACTAGTCGCCCACTAATTAGTCCCGCTCGACTACGACTATTATCGTTACTATCGAAGTTCGCATCTGATGCAATTCGTATACGCGCTAGCACATATGCATGAAGCTTTGCACGATTATAGCGCTGATGCCAAGACATTTGGCGCAGTTCTGTTCGATTTGCGATCAACGAGAGATCAGGGATCTTCATTTCTGCCACAAAATGGTATAAGAAATGATTGCTATTCTGGTTACAATTTTTACGTCTTTGACCTCGATTTTTAATGACAAAATTAACATGTCGTATAAAAGATTCGACTTATTCGTTCCGTATAGTCGTAGTCGCGACTATTCCTACACATAGTCGCGGACTACGACTTCGCGCGCTTTAGTCGTGCAACACTAATGTACACTATGTGTGGAATCCGTAGCCATCTCATATGAATGTATTAATGAATCAATCCACAATTCCACAAGACGCTGCACATGGTTATTAAATTAGCAATAAAATAGTCTAGCATGTATAATATAAATAAGTAACTGGCAGTGTTGGGTGTTCTCTGAGAGCGTGCTCTCGGGTCTCGACGACATTTCTCGAGACAGTGTTTGCGGTGTCTTTGTCTCGTCTCGGTCTCGGAACACTAATTGTCTCGTCCCCTCGTCTCCGTCTCGCCTGAAATCGTCTTGGGTCTCCGTTAGCCGAGACAGGGTCGCACCAACAGGTAAAAAAAAACCTCAATTTGAGCCGATGTCACTCTGCAGATTTTTCTGGCCTGGACCTACAGGCAATAAAATGCACTAAAACAACAGGATTGACAACGTACAAAGAGTAGACATTAAAAGTTTGGATTACTTGAAATAAGTCCTACTATTTGTCAAGTTAGTGAAGCAAAGGTTACCCAAACTTCATTAGGCAGAATCAACTGATTACAGTGTATCACCATGCGCGTATTAGGACTGTCTCAATCCTAGAGATACTTTATACCAAGTATTCCGGAGGGTCCACGAAGATATCCGTTTAAATTAACCTTCTTTCTTGAATATCCTAAACAATATTTCAATCTTCTTCAGCGCATACTCCTCACGCCTTCAGGAACCGCTACACCTGAGAGAAATTGGCAGTTGCGCACTAAGTTTTTTATTCCTTGTTGCTTAGATCTTGTTTGCAGGGATAAATAGTTGATTTGCGTTGAAAAGATTCTGTTGATATACCGTAACCCAGTATTCAATGTCTGTAAAAGGATACCCTTTAAAGTAAAATCCTTTCCTGTTAAAGTACCGCCCTTTTTCATGATTTTATACCCTTCCACTCTACGCACTCGCATCCGCCGGTCCGTCGAAAAAAAACCTCTGACTTGGGCGTTCTATGATACATGACTGATATGCCGCATTTTCAGTTTTGGTTATGTCACTTACAGCTCCATCTCAAAGAAGAAGTAAAAGTACAAAATATGAACTCATCCCACTCAACAATTTAATTTTGCGAACTCGCTGCAAAAATCTTGATTGTGGTGTGGTGTCCTGTGTAGTTCGTCTGTGTGGGATGTGTCTGTCACTGTGTTGAGTATTTTGTGTGTGTGGGGGGGAGGGCCCTGAGGGAGTTGAGGTACAGTCCCCATTAAGCCGTCCTATTTTACAATTGTGGATTCACGTTCCCTCTTACCTCTCCGTTTACATCGCATGCAGATAACTGGATAACCCCCTCCCTGCCCTTGCAATTTCTTGGCAACGTTCCCGCTGACAAAACCATAGAGTACACTCTGCAAATACAACTCGCCAGTGCCACCTTTTTCAGTAAAGCTCAAAGTAAAGTTTTCATTTCATAAAATTCAAATCTGTCTGTTCCTCATTTTACACATTTAATATCTATATTCCAATTTTTCTCCTGCATTCTGCATTGTTTATTTGCATTTTCAGACTTGAAATGTTGTGTTGGTAAAAATCACAAAAAACATCAGGCTTACTAGGCCCATGGCGGTTTTTGATTCGGTTTTGGGGACATATTTGCGAGTAACGCATGATTTTTTTTTTTGGGGGGGGGGGCAATTCAGTTTTATTCAATAAATATTTTTAAAATTTTACTTCGGGTGGAATTTTTGAGGCATTATTTTTTTTCCCATTTTTGTTCAAAATGCTGTTTTCCGCGTTATACCTCGAATTCCCTGATTTCCATGGAAAATCTGCAACCCGGAAACTTTGGTCTTTACTTTTCAGGCTTCACCCCGACGTAGGCTACTTACTTGATACAATAGCACATTCACATTAGGCAATGGTCCCCGCTAGGAGCACCAACCCCCCCCCCCCACCGCCCTGCTCTCATCTTCCATGATTATGAAATGATGATTATGACGATGACGACGATGATGATGATGATGATGATGATGATGATGATGATGATGATTCAGTGAATATGATGATGAATGTAATGATGATCACACGATGAATAATATCAGGAATGAATTTAAAACTGTTGTAGTAGTCTATAATTGCAATCAGGTATGTAGGAGAATGGAAGAAAGTGTGTGCATTGCATATAAATAACTAGTGTCTCGTTTACTGTCTCGGGCATTAGTGTCTCGGTCTCGTCTCGGTCTTGAAGGTAATTGTCTCGGTCTCGGTCTCGTCTCGGCTGATTCTGAAAACAAGTGTCTCGGTCTCGTCTCGGTCTCGAACACTAATTGTCTCGGTCTCGTCTCGTCTCGGCGGAAACTGTCTCGGACCCAACACTGGTAACTGGGAATAAAAATCTTAAAATAATGCATTATTTGAAAGTTTTTTTTTTTTTAAATAAGTGATACATGTAGAATATTGAAAGTATGGGTACGTTCATCACCGTGAAAACACATTTTGCACATCAAGAATGTATTGATTGCACAATAAATAGTTTATTGATCTCTGTACATGTATGCAGCAAAGACCAGTTACCTTGTAACAAGCCAAGCAGAACCATTGATCTTTAAGACTGAATACTTCTCACCCGTATTTTGGGGGGACTGATTATCTTAGTACCGGGGTCCAAACTTCAAAGCATACTTTTGGTTTTAATGAGCTAATCGGGTGTGGAATCACTTGAATGACAACAGCAATGTGATTAGTGCTTTACATGTATAGTACATACTGTACTTGTACAATGTATACCACGTTATGTAGGCTACTGATTTTGCATCAACATGTACTTTCTTGGTAATGCTTAAAACGATTGATGTCATTTGGAACTACATTTGCTGTACCTCCTTATTAAACTTTCTTGAGATAAAAATGTTTTTTTGAGGATGGATATTAATTACATATTGTATGTTATTGGAATCTTAATTTTTGTGCAGTATTTCAGAAAATTTCCCTGTGTACTTCCAAGTTGTTGCTGTTGCTGTTTTGTGTGTGTGTTTTCCATACAACATGAAGTTGTGTGTGTGGCAGTCTAATTTCCAGACACTACAGTGTACATGTATCTGTTTGTAGCTTTCCACTACTGATTGCCAAATTATTTCAACTTACAGATTTACAGAGGTAGCATTACATGTAGTTTTACTTCACTGGTGTAGTTTCTGACTGTAAGCTTGAGGAGCATGTACATGTACATTAGCCTATCACAAATTATGTCTGTCAGTTCAATTCTAAAAATAGAATTGAAGCTTATTGGGCTCCCTGTTCATTTTTATTAACTCCAAGACATAGAGATAATGAATCAATGATATAGTCTAGATCTGTGAATCTATGTAGTGTACAGTCTATGATGTTTACTTTCTAGTAGAATCAAGAACAAATTCACAGCTCACTGAGCTCAGTTGTACTGTACATACATGTAGGAAATGTGCCTCAAGTAATATTCATTATCTTCCATCAGCACAAGCCAGAAGATCCCTTCCTCTTCATAACTAGATTTACGTATTGTACCACCATGCATGAATTTGTCACAATTGTCATCTTTTCTTTTGCAGTTCATATGTTATCAATTGGCCAAAAATAAGACATATTCACAGTGAAAACATTATTGATTTGAACTGAGTCATGTTTTCATAGCCTGTGCTATCCAGACTCATTAATAATTCACCACTCCCTCTTCTTCCGATTGCAACCTCACTTTGTCTATTGTTGCGGAACAATGGCTCTGTTAAAACCATTTTTAAGTGATAGTTATAGTAACTCCCGAGTACGACCTAGTGGTATATTTGCTGCTTTATCTGTTTTGTCATGCACAGAATGCTTCAATTGTTAGGAAGTAGTTTATTGAGACGTGTTCAGAACTTCAGATCTTAAATGGGTTGTCTTTTATCCAACTACAGGTTCCTATTGAACGTGGTGTACAGTGTAATAATTGGAGCCCTGATATTACACACACAGTTCACAGTCGAACTCTGAGTTGAAACAAAGTTGGAAAAATTATGATTGCACATCTAATGCATAGAAGGATGGCCAAATATGTAGCGCTTTGGGCCTAATGGGAAAAGCGCAATATAAATAATAATAATAATAATAATAATAATAGTCAGGGCTCGACACTAGCGGTGGCCCGGGGCCCCCAAAATTGGATGTCGGGCCACCACAATTCCAAAATAAGGAGGTTTTGGTGGCCCGATCGGGCAAGTAAAAATTTCAAAGTGTCAATGTGATTTTTGTGATAAAATTAATGGATTACCTTGCGTGTCAATTTTCCTAAAATCGGCGAGCAAAGATCGGCGCCGCGCTGCTCCTAACAAAACGGAGAACGCAAAATCGCCTCCGTCGGAAATTAGTTACCGGGAGCGATTTTCAAAATGATTAATCTAAAAAAAATCGCCCCCGCAAAATTTACAGCTAAATATATTCTTTATTGCCAGCAGTTAATATAGCCTTGAATTTCCTAAAAAAATACCAAATCAGTAAAAGAAATAAATGGTCATTTTTGCAGAGCAAAGGCTAGCTAAACATCCGGCAATTTCTTGCTAGTAATGTGATTTTCCTACGTGTAAGACGCAAAATTAGCGGGCCTGGGAAGCGTTTCGAATTAATAGTAGAGGCAGTGCACTTCCAACTAATTCAGGAAGAGAAAGCTTGCATCAAGAAAAGAAAATGAAGATCACCAAAAATTCTAGCAAGAACTTTAAAGATATTGGAAATAATTCAATAAAGAATTACTGCAAGTAGCAGAGAAGGTGAGCAGAATGTTTAAAATAATATTTTTTAAAGTTCTACAAGTTGCATAAATATCGGCAAATTCGCACCAGTTAGCTCCTCAGTGAATGCTTAGTCCCACATGTTTTTTGTAGTCTAAATGGTGTGGTAAAAATCGTATTTCAAGCTCTAACTTATGATTTTGGTGGTAAATTTCTGCACTTGGAAGTGATAAATTCAACCACAGATATGTCACAGGAGTGTAAGAAATTATGTTTCTGAAATTCTAACCTGATTTTTTTTTTTTGGGGGGGGGGCGTTGGGTCAAAAAGTGGCGATTTTGGAGCAGCTGGAAACAACCTCAATAGGCTACCTAGCCACTGAAATCTAGCCTTGGCTGGCAGCCCAGAGAATGGCCAGATACGGTGTCCTGTTCACTGGCTTGCCTGGTGGTCTGGCTTAGCTGGTCTGTTTCTCCTGTGTTCCCTTTTATGCAGTACTTCAAGTTTTAGAAGGAGTGTTTCTTGTCAGAAAATCATTTTAAATGATTTTGAATATTAATACTGTAATTTAAGCAATTTTCAAGTTTTAGAAGGAGTGTTTCTTGTCAGAAAATCATTTTAAATGATTTCGAATAAGAACAATAATTTAAGCAATTTGGGGAATGAAATAAACACTGAAATGTTACATTATTTTGTTTATTTTCACTTTTTATTTTCAAACATTTTTCATTAGGTTTATAAAAAAAAATTGTGTGCATTCACATATGAGGGATACATTTTGGGATACCTCGTGAAATTTTTATTGCCTCCATATGCATAGTATAGGCCTACTTTTAACATGATACGAGTTATACAAATTCAAACATTGATATTGAACACAATTGATACCAAGTGAATGATTACATAAACATACATCATACACACATAGAGTACTATTTTTTCGGGCAAGCAAAACTTTTAATGATGAAACTATGACATACATTGTGTTTGTTTTTATTTATTTATTACACTGTACACATGCAAGAGAAAAAAAAAGATTCTCACAAAACTTGCTAGGAGACTCCAGATCATTCCCAGTCATGAAATATTTGCGAGAATCTAGGATTCTCAAGGGATTCCTTTGCGAGAATCTAAAAAGATTCCCACCGTCTGGCACAAATTGTTAGGCCTGAGAGCCTATTTTTCTACTAAAATATCATACAGGAGTAAATGTACAAATTTTAAATGTTTTTCTTTGTTTTTTGGGGGGCCACCAAATTTCAATTTCGGGCCACCATAAATTGAATTTTAAAGATTTTAGTGGCCCAAAACAAAAAGTTAGTGTGGAGCCCTGGCATAGTGTACCAAATGACATTGGAAAAGTACAAGGCATTGGCATTTTTTTTATTGCTTGGCATGTATTGCATATTTGCACTGTATTTTACTGCACAGTGCATGTACATCATGTATAGATTGCCCAGCCAGTACTACATGTAGTGCCTACAGTACATCCAATTCTAGATTTATATTGAATAATTTTATGGAATATTCATAAATTTTTTTGGAAGTCGCAATCCTTATCTGACTGTCCAGATTTTATGCCACGATAAGGTACATTGTTGCAGAGCTGCCATAGGCCAGAAATTGGGCCTACTAATTTTCTGATTTATATCTTGCCCCGACCCCATGAGATTTGCATATGCAATAGGTGACATGTGAGATCATTCATATTGCGCTTCTTTTCCGTGTAGGCAGGGCTCCACATTTACTTTGTTTGCTGCTTGCCCATCGGGCAAGTCAAATTATCGCTTTCAGATTTTTGCTTGCCCGAATGAAAGATTTACTTGCCCCGATAAACAATAAACAAAAACATTAAAATGATATCTCACTAAATTTAAACAATAGGTTTTTTTAGAGCATTGGACATTTTATTATTTTAATTCTGGGGGTTGCAATGGGTGTCATTATGAAGTTGAGTCCTAAAATTAATACAAAATGAAACGAAATAATGTTGAAATAGACCTGAAACACAAAATTTTAGACATATTTTTTGTCTGTTTATGCGACATATTTTGCTCATATTCATGATCAAAATTTTACTCTGCCAATCCGGCAAGCTAACGTTTAACATTTAGTTACCCCACAATAAAACTTTTACTTGCCCTGGGCAAGCGGGCAAGTGCTAGTGTCGAGCCCTGCTGTAGGCCTACCCGGTATCGTGCAGGAGGCAGGCATATCATATCAGTCATTTTAAAGTCTGTTTGTTAATGGAATTAATTCATCAAATTATTAATGATTGCTCTATAATTAGATTTACATAATATTGATTCATGCATGTAGTTATTTGGTTGGTTCAATTGGCAAGGACAAGTGTAGGCCTACATGTAAAACCAATATTATGTGTACAGTAGGGCTGGCTTGGGTCCCAATGATGTTACTCTGTCGGGAACTGATGATCCGATGAAAACAAAATAATACCCAGGGCATTAGAAATAAGAAATTAATTACATGTTAGGAACGCATGTACATGTATACACCACACAAATCTTTTTCTGTTAGATTACTTTTGCAGTAATAAATGTCTCATTCCTGTTGTACATGTATAATAGTGTTGCACGACTAAGTCGCCCAAAGTCGGAGTCGTGACTATAGTTGAGGAGTCGCGACTCCGACTTTAGAAACGCAAGAATCGACTATGTAATCACATACATGTATTGCATATAAACCAATCCAAACATCAATGACAATGAGTGGGAATATGACAGAAAGTCAATTTCTGAATGATCATAATACTGAAGAGTCATCGTATTGGCTGTAGTGTACTTCTTTTTACCTATTGATCATACCGACAGAACTTAACACAGACAGTCGGCAAATAGTCGGAGTCGCGACTTTTGATAGGCGACTAGTCGACTCCCAAAAATCCTGGAGTCGTGTAACATAATATATTTGAAATTGTCTTCTCTCACTGTGCAAAATGGCATCCAGAGCTGCCAAGTGGTACTGATTTTCAGTAATTTCTACTGAAAGTGGTAGAAGAATACTGAAGAGTACTGAGAGTTGTATGAAAAATACTGATTTTATCAAATCTTTTTTGTATAATTATACTGTATTTATGTTAGAATTACTGATTTGACTCAAAATATGGCAATATGGCAAAATTACTGATTTTCAGCTAAGAAATCACTAAAAGGCATTGATGAAAGCTGGCAGCCCTGGGCATCAATCTTGTGTGTACAGAGAAATTGTCCTGTGTGTTTATCAATTATGATACCATAAAAAGTGCATCACTCCTGCCTGTGTGTATTATTTTGATATTAATTAACTTATCTTGTGTGTATGCACAAGATATCATCATATTGATAACGCAGCCAATGGTCACTGGTGGCAGTGATGACAAATTTGCTATCATGCCAATGAATTTCACGCCCCACAAAATGTCTGTCAAAGTACTCGGCAATGTTTGTTTAGGATAGATTCTAATTGAAAAACACAATGTATGGGAGAGTCAATCTGTTATGACTGTGGTCTGCCCCTATTCCTTCATTTTCATAATCCAAGTTCAAATTGCTATTGAGGCAGGTGTCCGTACACAATGAAGACTGAGTAATTGTTTGATAGCCAAGCCAGACCACTTTGACCAGGATATCGTGTGGCTGGATGATATGAAATTATTTTGAATGCCTTGCTGATCAAACTGAATCATGCGGGGGTCCAGTAATTGAATGGACTATCTGAAAGGTGTTTTCTTTACTTGCCATCCAAACTGTTAATAATAATAATAATAATAATCGGTTATGAATGATGATGATGATCGATGATGATGATGGATGATGATGATGATGATGAATGATGATGATGATGATGATGATGATCGATGATGATGATGATGATGATGATGATGATGATGATGAAGATAAATAATCATGATAATAATAATAATGATAAAGTAATACTACTACCACACAAGTTTCTTTTTTTGATATATATTATTTATAACTAGAATTAATTGTCATTATATATTGCTTATCCAAAAAAAAAAAAAAAAAAAAAATAGATTTGCTAAAATTTATGAAGTGTCATCAACAATTTACCTTGTATTTCCAGTCCAATGTTTTTGAAGCATGCCATTTGTTTACCCCTTTGTGCACAATGGTAGCCAACAAACAGGATGATATGCATAATTAAGACTGTGATTTGCACAGTGCACACCCAAAAATATGTTCTTCAATCAAAATATCAATCATGATGTACTGTAAAGAATCCTAATGTAGTCCCTGCAGGTACATGTAGACGCCTTGTTGGCTGGAAAGTAAATTTTTGTTCAAATAAGGCTTGATCTCAATCAGGAAAGATTACACGAGCAAGTGACAGCCCCAGAAATTGTAACATGATCGAACGTGAGGACAAATAAAGAAACCTATTTACACTGGTCTTGTAGCTTGTGATCGAATCGAGACTAAAACACAAGAAACTGTACAACCTGTCCAGTCAATTGTGTTGTACACGTACTCAAATGAATCAGTCTTTTGCAAAATTACACTTGCAGTACCATACCATTGCAAGGAACTCCCAGATTTGCATTTTGAGCATACCATACTTATATTGTCTGAAAGGATACAAAAATTAAGACCTATGTTTTTCATATGTTTTATTGAATTAACAATATACATAAACAATTTTCAATGATTAAAAAAAAAAATGCAAAGCAAATATCAAACATATGTGAAAAAATTACAATGATAATAAATAATAATAACAAAAAAAGGAATTCACCAAACATACAGATACATGTAGATGCTTGAAGCTGACAACTTGTATCTCTGAGTTTAACAACTTGTACAGCATGGTGATGTGATTGGTGTACTAAGTACCGTATACAGTTATTCAGCAGTATGCGTGTAATGTAGCTGTTAAACATCGAAAATCATATTTTCTTTTTCAAAAACTTTCATGATTAAAAGGTTATTTTTGCCATACTTTGGTACAGTAAGGCCTGATGATTGAAAATTTAATTTAACAAAATGTTTTTTAATGAAATGGCCATTTTGCAGATTGAAATGTATGATTGTGATTATAGCAGTGTAAACTGTAATGTTGCACACATACTACATGTATCATGTACTTTGTTGCAGCTTAATTATTTCAAACTCAGTTAATACATACAGTATTTGTTCCTCACTCACGCTGTTACAATATCATCACAATTAATGCTGAGCACAGGAGTCGTTTTGCTGTTAGATATGGCTAATGTACCTTCTTGAGATTCTCAATTTGGAAACACAACCATTCAGCAGTCGTAAATTAAAGTCAAATCCGTTGTGCTGTCTTTCTGCAGTGATTTAATTCTCAATGGCAGTGATTGTTTTTTTTTCCTTTCTAAATTTAAAAGAAGGTTGGAATTTGTGAAGGCTGCTGATCAGCAAATGCCTTGTTCAATGTGTTACTGTAAAGTGAAATTTTGTGTGTGATTAATTTTTCGCGTTTGCAGAGTTTGTGACATTTTGTGTGTTTTTAATTTCGCAGAAGAACCGAAATACAGAGCAACAACCCAAACAAGCAGGCTCAACACTGGCTGTTGGCAGCCAACCAAGCATTAACACACCTGTACAAAATAGGAAATATAGAGATTGCAAAAATTAGCTTTTGCAAAAAAATGTTGGCATGTTTTACTTGCATGAAAATTTCCACACCGCGAAATATTCCTTGTTTACAGTTTGATTTTTTTAATGGTTGTTCAAGTACACTGATTTTGTCCTAAACCAAATACTTCCCAATATTTATCGTACAACATGAAACTGATGGATTATTACAAGTAGCCTACTGTATCATGATGGGTCTTTAACTCCGGACGGTTTGAGTAACCAGGAACACCGTAGTGTTAAAAAGGTGATTTACGGTGGGAGGAACTTGTCCTATCTCGCGAGTTGCAAAACAGAAACACAGGACGGGGGCAATGTATTTTTCTTACCCATAAACCTTGATTTTGAAAATACTAATATTGATCATGTTGAAAAGCTCAACATCCAGAAAAACTTAAAACATGTGTCTGGATCCTCCACTGTCCCACCTTTCATTATTTTCTAAATGTACGTCTACACTGTAGATGTACATGTAGATGTACACACACACTGTTTCTGGATGAACTTCGATAAAAATGTGATAGAGGTCCCCTTTAATGTGATATTTTAAATCATTAGTAATAGCAGCCTGTGTAGTGCATTACTGTGTATGGCAGATGGCCAGGTGATCATTTGCTTTGCATGGCATGATTTATTCTTTTGTCGATCGTTGACAAACAGTCAAGATGTTAAATGCCACTGAAAATTGCCGTGCACATGATTGAGCTGAATTTCCAAAAATAGCCACACATTATATTCTGAAACATCTCATCTAATCTTTTTTCTTGTCTAGCATTTTGTTGGAGATTGGGAGTATGTTTTGCTTATGATTGGATTGGAATGATAAGCAAAATATTAGAAAAACATGTTAAAGAAATTAATCAAAGTGTGTTATAAAGAAACATACAGGTTGATTCTATAGTGAGGAAGAGAATAAATTTCTCCAATGAAAATTATTTCAGAAAATGGAAATTCTGATGCAATGAACGAGTCCCTAACACACATTTGCGTTGATCGTTTGATCGGCATATTGGACAGTTACAGGTTTGGACAATCCAACAAGACCTGTAATTCCCCTCAAACTGTACAGCACTGCAACCTCAAAAAAACAAATCACAGCAGTGATAACAACAAAACCACAAACAAACCTACATGTACCTATCATGTACATGTACCTTAACTGTGCACTAATGTGCTTGGTGATTTAAGAGGATAACGGGAAGAAAGAGTACAAACACATTATCTATAAGCCATATCTACTGGCCTAGAGAAGCTAGTTGGCCACGCATTTGGCGACTTGAGTCTCGCAAAAATTCCTCCTGGTGAGAGCGAATCTCCGGGGAGTCACAGGAAAATCAAAGCATGTTCCAATTTTTTGCAGAAATAAAATTTGCCTGTTCCCGTTTTTGTAGGAGCTTCTTCCATTCTCCAAATGTCTTTCGGACATAGTGCTGGCAACCTCCCCGCCGACGTTCCTTAGTCTTGCCTTGAGTTAATTAATTCCTGACTTCATAATTTATATGATGGAGAAGTCAAATGGAACATGTTGGAATATTCTCGTGACTCTCCGGAGACATCGACAAGTTTCAAGGAGATGTTGTCTGTGACGTTCGCTGCAAACTTCTTCATCAAAATTATTAATGAATCAATGAATTTAATTAACGATCAAGTTGCCAGCTGTTCTCCAAAGTGTCAGGGAAGTCTCTGCGGACATTACTCTGCATCTTCTCCAATCGAATTAATGATAATCAAATGAATATTATCCAAGATAAATTTTAGCTAAAGTATAGAAGCACAGGTAGAACTCAGTTTCAGTTGAATTATAGTGACTATTATGACTTTGATTTGAAATATTGTGTCTTAGAAGACAAAATTGCTATCAAAGAACACACACGGACAATGGCAGCTAGATGCTTAGTTTTTTTTGCTATATTTTAACAAATTGTAGGTAATTAACATTGTACTGATCTTCAGATTTACAGATCTGTCTTTCAAACGGTAATTAACCGAAGGAACATGAGTGAAATTTTGCTGTGCCTGCAGGAGGCATCAATAGATTCTTATGCCTTACTCCAGTAATATTTATGAACAAAGCTGGACCTCAGTCAAAAAGGAGGCATGCATGTCATTATGTCAGTATTTTAGACAGTGGGAGTACATGTAACATGTAGTTCATAAAATGAAATGCAGTGCAGTGTTCTGTTGAGAAGTTGCCTTGGTGGAGCAGTTAGAGAGTGGTTTTTTAAACTGATTGAAATTCTGGATGGAAAAAACCAGATTCGTATTGACATAATTGAAACATGGAGTTGGTGTGTAATACATCCCACATTTGGAAAGACTGTTAATTTGGATCTTTGATAGCATGTTAGAATGTTTATTGAAAAATAAATGAATGCAAATGTGATGCTTCGTCCCTCATTCCACTGTCAACTAAATAGTCCAAAACGCGCTCAAAATGCAAAAAGATCGATCAAAATGTTGTTGATTGGAGCCTTCACTGTTGATTGTCATTAAAAATCAGAGTGCCGCTGTTTAGCAGTTTCATAAAAGTTTTAGAAGATGGAAAACAGATAACTATAACATGACATTGTTGTAGTAAAAAAAATAATTAGCAAGCAGTGCTTTGAAATTTTAATGCAAAAATGTGGACATGTGTAATTAAAGATGGAAATTACAGTCTGGTAGACCAGTATTCTTGTGTAAAAAGTATAAAATGCAGAGAACAATACATTGTTGCCAAAATGCTTGTACATAACAAAGCAAAGTCAAAGAATATAATGAAATTAAATCGGGGAAAAAAATTAAAAATTTTCAATTTTGAGGGCTACTCTTCTTGTTTCAGGCATTCCAAATACTCTTGAATCCTACTGTGTAATTCGAGGCTCCTTTTTCAAAAATTTTGGGGGCTCTTTGCCAATTTCAGGGGGCAAAATCATCCTGTGCCCCGTGTAATTTTTCCATGAATTAAATATTTTGGTGTGATAGTCAATTTTCAAAGATCAAGGAACCAATAAACAAAAACTCTAGAAAAAAAAGTAAATAAAGGTATGTACAACACAGCTACTCATGAAATATGGGCATCATATTGAACCAGTCTTTCTGCGACTATTGGGCAAAATCAGGTCCAAATTTTCTAGCTTTTCATGTCAACAGGCATGTGTGTAGCAGTGTGTAACGATATTTTTGACAGAAGTACCACGTACAAAAATTGACGGCATCAAGCACGATTCTCAGCAAAACCTAACACATTTTAGCTTTCTTACGAGCACGTTGTGTCAGTTTCTGCAGTATGCAACTTGTACATCACGACCAGTCCTATTTACATTTCAACGGTATATGTTGTTAGAATACTTCAACAAGTTAACAGATCCTTGGATGAGCGCGGGGTGTGAAATTGAAGAAGATAATTTGCAATTGTCCAGATTGTCTACAGTCAACATATTTCACTCACAGGAATCTGGAAGTGTATTGGCATACTGTGTACGGTAGGTTTTGTAATAGGTATAAAGGAACTAAGGTGTAACATTACTTAGCAAAGGTGGTGTGAAGGTATTGAATAAATTTGATTTTGAGTTAAAGACACTACGTGTATATAATATTGTGGAAGACACCCGTTTAAAATTATCAGACGTTGCTAATGACAGTGTTTGAACGGACAAATAAACACCCTAGAAACACAAAAAGCAGACAGTTATGCTGTCACTTGTAAAATAGTAACATGATAAAAACGCATATGAATATCTCGGCCAATGGAAATTCGCCCACACACAGAACTATGGGGGAAGATAAACTGGAATGGGTCCTCTCCCGAATTTTAACATTTTCAAAGCACGTAATGATCACTGTCGAACTGGCGACCTTTTTTCAGGCTTCATTTTTAGAGCCTTATCAAAAAAGACACTAGTAGCATTGGGAACATGTATGTAGCCATGGAAACATGTTATATGATGCCTTTAAGGTCTTTATAGTAAAATGACACCTTTTCCTATAATAGGATGCTATTAATGTAACAACAGAAAGGAATAATGCTGAATTTTAGGTGGATATGTTAACAAAGTAATTCTTTTTAAATTCCAATTTTTCTTCAAACAATCTTCTTTGTATTACTGTACTAAATCAATTTTCTCTTTTATTCCCATTTTACTACAGTATAACAGATTCCAAAAAGGATTTGCCTGTACAGATCCCTGATGTCCATACTAACGTTACACAGTCATCCTGGATTCCTGAAGAAGGACACGCCCCCCTCACCACAACTATCAACCGAAGGCTTCTGCATTGAATTGTGACTCTGTAGCCAATCAGGAGCACCCTGATATTGAATCGGCCAATCAGAATGAAGGAAGAGGACATTGAAATATGCCATCCAAGTGGTGATTGTAGCGCAATGGGCTGTTGGTAAATCTAATATGATCCAAGCAGGTACTGTAAAGGAATCTTCACAAAAGGACTACAAGAAAACGATAGGTGTTGATTTTCTGGAAGCGACAAATAGAGTAAGTATTGTTTTCTTACAGGTTTAACACAAATCTTTAAATTTTTTTTTTTTTTTTTGGTAATTGTGCTTTTGTATTTTTGGGGTTAAGGCAAGATTTAGATCAAGTGATTAAATCCTTTAAAAAAATCATTGATTTAAGATAAAACACTAAAAAAGTATAAGAAATTTGTCATGTGACAAAAGTAAAGGAAAATCCATGTCATGAAAAAAAATAATCAAAAATTTAAAAAATTTTCATTATTTGGGGGTTTGAAAAAAATTTTCAGAATTGAAGTTTTAAGTGTCAATGACTTTAAAAATTGAATTGAATTCAAATTCT
>JZLH01S0048871.1:9641-20218 GCA_001188425.1 Eucidaris tribuloides
GGGTTGACCGTCGACGTCAAATATAAAAATGAGAAACCCCCAAATATTGTCAGATTCCATTAGCATTAGATCTAACAGCAACTGCATGGAAAAACCTACACAGTGTAAGATCTTACTGCTAGAATTTTAGAAATTTAGTTATACGGCATCTTTTGCTCTGTACTACTACCCCATACGGGTGAGTTAGATCTTACTCACAAGACGACAGTCATAATGCATGATAGTGTGACTAACAATATGATCTAACGTTATACACCTATCAATTGTAAGACACACCCCTCGACCCCCAGGAATGGTGAGTCACTTGTCAAACGTGAGTTGGATTTTCATATGTCATGAGTGACGCACCTGTGTGTCTCGACTATGACGGACCATTTTCTTACGATTGTGCCTAGTTACGCCTATTTAAACGCATACAAACTGACGCACCCCATTCACATGCTGTGACGGACCAAATGCTTCTATGACTGTACCCTGCGTCATTATTTGTTGGTAAATGACCCACCCATGACGCACCATTCCCGGGCATGCGGGGGTCGAGGGGTGCGTCTTACAATTGATAATGTTAATGATAGGTATAGATCTACCTGTGTACTGAACAGCTGAATTAATAGAAATGAGAAATACCTGAATACAGCTACAGGATTGACATGATTGATGGTATTTACACAAGCTGAGTAAACTATACACCATGCCCCCAAACCCTAACCAACTACTCCTTGTATTTGAACATACTTAAGATAAAAAAGAAAACTTCGATAACTTACTAGTAAAACAGAGTTAAAATGTTGAATGAGTGTTTGTATCAAACCGTTCACGCATCACGTACAAGATATTCAGCTGAGAGTATTTCGTAGTCTTCTCTCTTTCATTTCTTTGGTTGGCTAACACAATTACCCGGCAAAATTATCTAAGATAAATTAGATAACTGTAATATTTACTTAGAATATGGCATGAAAATATGTGATAATAATTTCAAAAACACAATTATAGACCAATTTGGTTATTTTAGGCAGAAATCTTTCTTTTCATATTTGACAATTGTAACTGAGTTTTGAAAATAGCCTAACTTAAATCTACCCAAAGTTTCGGAGTCACATCACGATAACATAACAGTAAGTTACTCATGACATGACAGTCAGGTAAATTGGTAAATTTTGCAATATGTAGTGGCATGCACTGGTACTAACACTAACATGATTTCGTCGTCGTCATAAATCATGATGAATTAGACGTAGTTTTCTGTTTTGACCTGCCGGTTGAAGTAAAGACGGATTTAATTATGGGCACACTTTGATTTAAGACTCGAATTTCTGTAGTCCCGTGTATTGAGAAATTTGTTGGAAGGTTCTCTGTATAAGTAACAGACTGTGTGCGGCGGCCAAAAATTGCATTTGTGAGTGCGTATCGAATAATTTCAACTTCTTCAGTGAATCAACCCAAGTATATCTTCAGTTCAGGTTTAAACAATTCAAGTTATGTTCACAAAAAAATTTAACTGTCGTCAAAAATTACTAAGTGCATGAAGTGCCGGAATAATAAGTCAAATCATAAACAATGAAAAACGGTCGTTAACGTTATACACCTATCAATTGTAAGACGCACCCATCGACCCCCGGGAATGGTGCGTCACTTGTCAAACGCGAGTCGGATTTTCATATACCATGACGCACTTGTGCTCGTCGACATTATCAGTACGGCGCCGCATCAGCCGCACGTTTCAATATCGGAGATTCTACTCAATTTCGGAGAGACTCGATATCCGGAGACTTTTCGCTCTCCAACTTTGCGGAGATTAGTCTCCAATATTTGAGTACTTTTTGTTTACTTTACCTTAGGCGCAGGCGCAGGAATCATGTTATCGCAACTTAGGAATGTGGTATTCAGAATCCTTGAGGGTTTACACCCACATGCCGTGTATACCTTTGAAAATTCACCGTCTTCTTACAAGTTTATGATACGATTGTTTATCATTTCTGCAGCGTTGTCAGATAGCCAAAGTTCGTGATGGTTATCGCTTACCGCAGGTTTATGAATTTGTCATTATCAATAATTACTATATTTATTAATCCATTAATAAATTTGTATTTAGACTCTGATGTAAACCAGATCTTATTGTTTACCTTCCCAGGCTCGAGTGGAATGTCTTGGGAAAAAAAAAATCCTCTCGTATCGGATGTTTTCTTTGCTCCCAAGTTTTGAGACCCCCATACTAAAAGTCTCCTGATAATCGCGAGAGTCTCTCCAGAAATTGCGGGAGGAGAATCTCCCGATATTGGACGTCGCGCCCGTACTGACTATGACGGACCATTTTTACAAATGACAATGCTGCCTAGGCTATCTTTAACGTCTATACAAACTACGCACCCATTCACCATGCTGTGTACGCGCACCATGCTTCATGACGATACCCTTTCGTCCATAATTTTGTACATGACCCACCATGACGCCACCTTCCCGGGCGGTTCGAGGGGCGTCTTACAATTTTGATTAGGCTGTATTAGACTATTCACAAACAACTAATTCAGAAGAACTTCAGAAAAAAATGAGTGAAAATCTTGTGCCATCATTCAAGTTTTGTGTGTAAGAAATGTCAGCAAAACCATGCACACAATAGTCAATAGAAATTGCCCTGATAATCAGTGACTGATAGTCACTGTGTTGCCCAACCCATTGGGGGGCGGGGGTAGGCCTACTAAGATTTGGTTCCGACGGGGGTGCTGCCGCTGAAGTCGAAAACCCGACCCTTTTTTAAGGGTCATTTTAGGCAGAAATGGTACCTATTATTAGGGTTTTTATTAAGAAAAGTGGCATTTTTTAGCATTTTAGCGATGAAATGTTGCGAAAATATCTAGTGTAAATCGTAAATTTCAAAATCATGACCCATGTTTAAGGATTTTTCCCCCCAACCATACCCATGTTTAAGGATTTTTTGCGAAAAAGTCCGCCTATTAGAGCGGCACACTCCCGTTTACCTTACTAGGCAAGTACCCCCCCCCCCCCCCCGGTGCCCAACTATCTCATGAACCATTCTTCTGCTATAATAATATCATTGTTCACCCATCTCACGCTGTGCCCCTTCCTCGTGCTGTTGAGTGGCACGCCCCCTGCTTCGCCCATGACGAGAAGTGGCACAAAATGGAGGGAGGAATCAATCTGAAGTTCCTGGGTAAGTTGGGCAGAGGCTAAACGCGGTGTCGTGTCTTGAGCTTCGCCAGGAGTTTCTGGAGAAGATCCTGCCACGACATCTCCTTTTTGGTTGGCGCCCCTCAACTGAACAAGGAACTTCAGTTTGATTCCCCACTAGTATCATGACGAGGCATAGTTGGGGCGTGCTACTTACCTGTTGGAGACTAAGTAACGAGGTAACTCGTGTTGAGTCTATGAATATGCGTGTTATACACCTATCAGTTGATAAGACGCACCCCTTGACCACTCCGGGAATGGTGCGTCATGGGTGGGTCATATACCAACAAATTATGATGCAGGGTACCATCATGGAAGCATTTGGTCCATCACAGCATGGTGAATGGGCGTGATGCGTCAGTTTGTATACGTTTAAATAGGCCTAGGCACTCATTGTAAGAAAATGGTCCGTCATAGTCGAGACACACAGGCTGCGTCATGGTTACTATGAAAATTCCGTAATCACTTTTGACAAGTGACGCACCATTCCCGGGGATCGAGGGGGTGCGTCTTACAATTGATAGGTGTATTACAGTGAAATCAAATCGTCTCCAAAGGGTTAATTAACAGCCTAAGGAAGGGGCACAGTGAATAGGTAAACAATATTAATTATTATAGCAGAATGTTGAGATGTTGGGCATGTTTACCATAGCTGTGTCCATGTAAGAACTCGGTGACATGGGCGGTGGGTCGACTGATATTGCGTCATGGGCGTGGCTGTCACAGTCTCGTTTCTTTGTTGTCACACCTTGTATACTTGATTCTAGGAGTATTGTGTCCTTAATTAAGGACTTCTTGCAATTGTGCCATTTCTCTTAAAACTAAATGTGCCTGTAGAAATCAGCAACCTCCAATATCCAAACTTAAATATTAACAAATGACAGCTTTGACTTTGAGCACAGTTATTGGAAGTTGCCACTATACATTACGAATGCACGCTCTATCTTAATTTATAAAAATTATGCTAATGATTATTGTTATGGTTATTGCAGTAATAGACTATTTCACCTGGCATTTTTTTTTTGTGTGTATACAGTTCTGGGACTGTGTGCAGGTAAACAGACAGGAGGAATACAGCTTTGGAGAAGAAACATGAGTGCTGAAGAGCTGGAGAGGTATTTTGTTGTTGTTGTTTTTTGTTTGTTTGTTTGTTTGTTTGTTTTTAGGAATTTGGTGACCAAGCACATGCAAATTGTTCCACACATGCACACCATGCAGTGAATGTCCGATATTTGCTCCGGCGACAATTGGTCCGACGATTATTTTATGCACTAAACGTGACCTCAACCCTAACCCTAATCTTATTCTGAACTGGAAACCCAATGGCAACCGTGGCCCTAACTCTTTATCTTCTGAGATACTGTCACCAGAGCAACTGTTGCCGGAATAAATGTCGGATCACCCATGCAATGTGTAATCTTCAGTGATAGAAACAACTTCACTGGAAGAAGTTTTAAGTATACTGTTTGAATTGAAATTGCTGGATATTCCTGCTGACAGAATTTTGTGAATAGTCTTCAGTTGTGAGAGTTCAATTAATAATAGGCAATGATATCCGCCCTGGCCATTGATTGATAATACTCACACATATTTCTTCTTTTAAAGGCTCTTTCCCCAAAGGGTTGGAGGCATTGTGAATATTTTCTTCTTTCCATCCATCCATGCAACTTAATCTCATTATATGTGATGGCTGGTGAACAACCCCAGAATGGTATTTTATCATACTTGGCCCATGCATGCACCATGAGGTACTTATTAACTCATCTGATTTAGGAAAGAAAAAAAAATCTGCCAAGGTTTAAAGGTCAGTTAACTGTAATTAAGTTGGCTGAGTCTGGGGATAAGTACAGCCAATGGTGTTGTGGCTTGGTAGGAATGCAGAGACTCCAACTCTCCCGTGTTTGGCGGGAGATCTCCCGCTTTGAGCCCATTTTCACAAATCTCCCGCCCTCCGATTGCGTTTGAATTTCTCCCGCCCTAGCTGTGTTTCTCCTTTTTTCTCCCGCACAACCACCTTTTTGAAAAGAAATGGAATCTGAATCAGTGGATTTGACCCAATTTAGTGTTGTCGATTATGTTTCAAAAATAAGCCTAAGACAGCAACAGAGAACTTCTAAAACCCTAAAAATGGCCTCCGGCCGTAAGGAATTTCATGCTTTGCGCTGATGATGTGGGCTACGCGCACATTAAATCAGAGTCTCCCGTTTGCTAGGGGGTCTCGGCGGGAGAATATCCCGCTTAAGAGGTGTTTGGGGTTGGAGTCTCTGGGAATGTTATAACTGGGTAGTGAAATATTTCTGCCAAAAGAGATAGGTTAGAGGTCAAAGGTCACTGAAGTTTGAATTATTAGGGATATGTCATGGGAAAGAAAAGTTAAAATATTCAAGTCAATTCATTTAAATCTTGGTTAAGATTGACCACTTACCAGCCCATCAAATAACAATGGTGGGATGTGGGTTTAGAATCCAGTCTCATTTCTTACCAGATTATAGACGTTTAGTGAAATCTTCTTCAAAAATATTACCTCTCTTTTGTTGTTTGGTCAAGTAAAAAGTTGAATAATTGATTTATCCATCCATCTGTGAAATGTCCTCAAATTTGTGGGGAAAAGGGATTTGTTTCTATAAGGATCTATGTCAAAAGTAACTTAATATGCAGATACATTTTTAGCTAATCCAGGTGGTCATTTAGACATTTACTAAGACCGTTTCAGAAGAAAATTTGAACTTTGATGCATACATGTATTTTATCAGTTGGTCTGATAACAACCATAGTTAATCCAAGATCCTGGTCAGGATTACCAATTCAGTTAGGGTATGCAGAAATTATTCATGTATCACATGAGTTTGAAAGTTTTGTCTCATTTTTAGAGGGCAGGATGGGGTAGTACTAGTCAAAGTGTTTTATGTTTTTCCACTGAGCCAGCCATTCCAATCCTACCCCTTCCCCCACCCCCACACAATAACTAGTATGCTAGTCATGCGCTGATATGACACTTTATCCTTGCTTATTTTGAATCTCTGTTATTAATCAAGTAAATATTAATTAAAGGCAAGGAATCTCATTTGTTCCCCGCCCCCAACACACGAAAAGGTCACTCATGACCTTGGGCTATTCATGAAGGACATGTCTGTGAAACCTGAAGATCAGTAATTACATGTACCTACAATTTGAAAAATGCCCCCAAACCAATTGCCAGAATACTATATTCTTGAGAAATTTTTGTCCCCATGAGACAATAATTCAAGTCAAAGTCTAACCATGGTTTAATGGTCACTATAATTCCACTAAAACAGTGTTTATACCATAGCTCCTATATCAAAATTTCTTACATGCATCTTCTTCTATGTACTAGTGTTTTGACACAATGTTAATTTTAGGCATGCAAAATAGATGCCCTGCCTTTAAAGTATCTGTAATGTCTTGTATTCTGTAAAATTTATAGCATCTTTTTTTGATCTGTTTTTGTCCCTTTCATTCAAACACAGACTTGCTGTGGAAGAGTTATTACAAGAAGCCAAGAGAGGCTCTGAACGGGCAGCGTCCATGGGAACATATGGCTGGTGAGTAGTGATGATACGTTTCCTGTTTCTGTAAATATTATTCAAAGGGAAGGTCTCTTTAAAATGGCTACTATCTGATGTGAATGTGTGAACTTATTTGGGAAAATATCTTGTGTTTACACTGTCTTTATTCCTTCAGCACTATTTAGTTAGCAAGATTTTGTGAATGGCTATTGTAGCCTTTTGCAGCAGGCCTCCATTTGTGTTAATGTTGCTCAACTGCAAATATTCCAAAACGGTTACTATTTGATCAAATTGTGTTACAAATTGTGGGGAAAAAAGACTTTAATCGTTTTTTATGGGTACACTTTTTTTGCCTTCAGCATCATTTTATATTCATTTGTGTGACAAAGTCATGATTTTTTTTTGTTTTATTGTGGATACATGTATGTGTATGATCAATATTGGAGAGATGTTGGTAAGCTGTTTGTTTGCTTTGTTTGCAATATAATGAAAAAGAATTTTGTTTTCTCAATTATAAAGCAATTACTCATTTCAAATAGGACAGTGTGTTGTAATTATTGAAAGATTTGACCTTCCCCAATAGTATGTTAAACCATGGATAATTTTGATATAAATATATCAAATACATATTAATTTTTGGATGATCAGTTTAATCACAACTAAACCCGTTGAAGACAATGGTCATGGGGTCTGTGGGGAAATGTGCGTTATAGCCAGGGAAAAAATTAAAATTTCCTTTTCAGGGGCTACTTTTTCTGTTTCAGAGCATTCCAGATACTCTTTTGTATTGAACCTATGACAATTTATGGGGGTTCTTTTGCAATTTTGTGGGGCAAAATCGCCCTGACCCCTGTATATGTTTTCCCCTGGTTATCGCAAGATCAAACAGTTTCTCACGTGTTAAACAGATATCAGTGCATGAGAATAATATTCACTGATTTATGTTATGATTTGTCTTCCAGGAAGAAGAGAACAGTCACTACCAACAAGACTTTCCTGAGAAATACTCTTCGAGGGGTCATCAGAGGAAACAAGGACAGGCACAGGCCACAATCAGAGCTGTCATCAAGTGAGAATTATAGCAAAAAGAAATCTGTGCACAGTCCACGAAAACATAAACCCAGTCTGTCATATGAAAGGGTTGCCAGTGAAAGTGAAAAGTCAAGAAAAAGAGGAGACACTGTTGATAACGATGACTTAACTCATCATCCCAGTAGAAGAGGAGATTCTCAGATTGTTTCATCATCAGGTGAGCATCTCGGTAGCAGATCTCGGAATAAGAGGAGGAGCAGCAAGGACAGTGATGGTAGAAGCAGAAGAAATGAAGCTATAAGTTTGAAAAGAGTTAAACTTGATACATGTTTACATACTTCAAGAAGAACACGTGATAGTAGTGACAATGATGAGGATGATGGTGATGATGCTGATAGTGACCACAGACATAAAACCTCCGATAGTCGAAGCATTCATGGCAAAGGAGGAAATAAGCATTCATCTGTCAAATGTCGAGAAAGTAAACATGCAAGGGACAACAAAAGGTGACATTTCTGCCATCTTATAAAGGTGGCTTATGATTCTTGACTTTGTAGGACAATACATAAATTATATTAGATATACAGGGAAACCTTGTTATAACAAAGAAGCAAAAACCATGACAATTACCCTGTTATATCAGGTTTCTTACTATATCAGGGTGAAAAAACAGAAATATAAAGAGTTTGGACTTCCAAAATCACCTTGTTGTAAGAGTGTTTTGTTATATCCGACCTCTTTATAACAGGGTTCCACTGTATATCATTTGATGTGTGTGCTTTTGCTTCATGATCAGCACACAGAATTCCTTTTAATGTGTTTAAGAGGGTTTGAATTTGCTTTAATGTGCATTTTGCATAGATCTTGAGATGGGATATCTCATGTCGTAGTCTTTAACAGGTTTAAATATACCAAAAAAAAACATTTCATGAAGTACTCAAATATGGTCACTATGTATCAAACTGAGTATGAGAGAGAAGCAGTAATTTGCCTACAATTTAACTTCAGAATTAAAGATCCTATTCCTAGGATGCAATACTCCACTAACCCATGGCAAATTAAACTCTGGCTGACTAATTAAAATTTCCCTTTTGGTTAGTGAAAATAAGGAAGTTATGTAAGATCGTAATTCTTACCAAGGGTTAATATTTAAAATTTAAATTCTGGTGTACATGGTTTGTCAAAATGTTCATATCTAGCAGAAATAAAGTGTGCAATTGAAACGTCTTATTCCCTTTCAAATGTTTGATGATGGCGTGTAGTTGTTTAATTGAAGACTGTGTTTATGATTTGCACACCAAACAGTTACTGCTCAGATTTGGATAAAAATGTAGTGTTGAAAAATTTGGGATTCATACATTGTTAAATTTTTTAACTATAGACGATAAAAATCATTTTAAATTGGGCCGTTGCTCAAGTTGTATTTTGCAGCAGTAATCCAGAAGTCAGATATGGGATATAGGTTTCACCTACTAATTTTGAATTTGGTTGAGTCCAACTGTAGCAAAGATTGCTTGACAATCGTCTAACGGCACTGGTGTGGGTTTTTGATCTTTCTTTGATTAGGAGGTATTTAGTTTTCACAAGATGATAAACGCATCAGGTCTGGCAGTAAGACTAGATTAACGGCTGTGTAAACTTCAAATTCAGTGAGCGACGCGTCCGTCACTGAATTTGATGGTACGTTGCATGCATTCTGTTTGAAGTTTTCTGTGCTTACCTTCACGAAATCTAACATTTCAGTTCCAAAGCTTTTGTCAGAGGTGAAGATTTATATTTATCTTTAGATTATACAGTAAATGATTTTAGCTTATTTTGGTTGATATTTTGATTTTGGGGTGCAAATGATGAACACATTCTTTAAGTGCACACTATTTAAAGGTTGTGTTCATGATTTGCACTCCTCCAAATGAACTTATCAGCCAAATAAGCTAAAATCATTTGTAATTTAACGATGTTCACATCAATCTGAACCTCTCATAAAAGCCCTTGGGATGAATAGTCTGGTTTTGATAGAATAAGCTCTGATATAATTCAAACAGAATGCACTGACATATCATTACTCCCTGAAATTGAATTTTACACAGCTATTAAACTGTCTGACTGCCAGAATTGATTTGTGTATCATCTAGTGAAAATTGAATACCTGCTGATCAAAGCTAACTAGGTCAAAAACTCACACTGGTGAAGTTGAATGGTTGTTAAAGGTTAGTGACATGATTGGGAAACACCTGAAAATGCCTCAAGAACCAAATGAGTTGAAATATATACCAACTATACACCAGCTGGAGTGGATCTCCCAGCTGGCAGGATTTGTCTCAAATTTGTTTACTTAAGGAGAATCAAGCATGAACATTAATTCTATCGGGGCATGATAAAAATAGGCCCCATAGAGAGCCACACAGCAGCTCTTGCCTGCCACCAGGGATATTGACATTAGCTATTTTAGAATGAGTCAACGTTTGACTCCAGGATTTTCACAGGAGAATCCTTACATAGTTCACTTGATTCTGAGTAGTTTCAGCCCAAGTAGAGGACTACCCCCAATCATGTCATTTACCTTTAATCAATATTTGTTGCGATTGGACTCTGCCAACTGTAGATTTAGTAGTTGAAAGCTACAGTCATTGTCTGAAACCTAGACTAGCGTTACAACTTGAGCAACATCCCAACTTCAAATGATTTGTAATTTATATTGCAAAAACTTAAAATCATATGAATCTCAAATTTTGAACACTGAATTTTTGTGCATGTATTTTTAGCTGGATCAAATCTAGCAAAAACTGTTTTGTGTGCAAATCAAAAACACAGCCTTTAACCTAAATTGAGCCC
>JZLH01S0048871.1:25311-37687 GCA_001188425.1 Eucidaris tribuloides
AAGACTTTTCAGACTTGTTTATTTTCACCTACACTAGTGGATAACGTGGAGGAAAGAGGCATACTTAGCGGGGTGGGGTTTTTTTTAGGTGGAAAAGCCACGGCAGAGACCCGGCAGGAATGCATTTTCGTTCCCTGGGGTAAAACTCATTTAACCTATATGGGTTCAGGTGTTGGGACATTTCAGACTTGTTATTTTCACGTAAAATAATGGAAAAGGTTAAGGGAAAGTGTATTTTTGGTATCGGCTGGCACATTGCTGTGATCAACGACCACAAAACATGGGTCTTGATCTTGAAAGCACGCCCCTTTGCCACGTATTATACATGTACTAGAAATCATGGAAAATTGGGATTTGGGCTAATTTTAACCAAACTTCGCGGTTTTTTGGCTGCAAAGCCACAGCTGTGACCAGGCAGGAATGCATTTTTCGCGATCTAGGGGTGGAACTCTTTCAACCTATGTGGAGTCAGTTGTTGGGGCGCTTTTCACTTGGATAAACCTCCCGGGTTGTAGGTCTAGTAGTGTGAATTATTGCCGCAGATACCCAAATTTGGGATCTGCAAATAATTGCTACCTCCTCCTCGCCGCCTCTGCCAAATGCTAGAGTTCCAAATTAGGGTCTGGAAACATTAATTCCCCTTCTTCTACATATCCGCAAGAATTTTCTAACTGGTTTACCAGGTATAAGTAATCACTGATAAAGGTCCTATAGTACTGGCGTCTAGTGTCCAATTATTCGCCGACGGCTACATGCTTGGGGATGATTTATATAGAGAAATTTGAACCATAATGTGACAATCTAACTGTTACGTATATAGGGTAATATATAGGCCCTTATAATTTATAATGTTACGTACCAATATAATATCATGTAAGACACCATATTAGTTGGTAAATATGAGCAATATTATTCCCATATGACCCTTTCAGAATCATCTTGTGTCCTGCATAAGTTTAGTGCGGTCCAGTCATTGTCGGAGATTCCGCTGACGATGAAGACGACGACGATGTCGATGACGACGGCGATGACTTTTTCCGGCATTCAAATAATCATATGCAAGATTCAGTGACAACATGCAATATTGCACAAAAAGACAAGTATTTATTCTATATGTTGTTAAAATACATGTAGCCTATTAGTATGCCTCCACCCTCCACACTCACGTCCAATCTGATTTAAATTGGAAAACCTCATATGCAGGCATGTAGCCAATATATTCAGAAAATCTGAAGTTACCATAGCAACGAGATCAAGTCAGATATGTATAAGCCCTTGTGACCTTTGACCTTTCAAGTCCAAAATTTAATTACTTCATTGGTTCATCATATTACATACTTAACCCATGTTATGTTGAAATCCGATCAGCATTCCTTGAGTCATGGTGGTAACGAGTTCAAATGAGACACGTAAGAGGTCTCGTGAGTCGTGACCTTTGACCTTTTAACTATGAAATCTAATCAATCATTGGTGCATCATACCACAACTTGATCCAAGGCAAGTTACATTGGAATCCAACCAGCCGTTCTTGAACTATTGTGGTACCAATCCCATATCACATAATGTAACCTTTGACCTTTGACCTTTCAACTCAGATATATTCATACTACATTTTGACCGAAGTTACATCAAAATCCGATCACTGGTTCTTGAGTTATCGTAGCAAGGAGAACTGGGCGGACGGACGCGTGCAGTGGCGTATCGATTATGGCGCCCGGGGCAACCAATGAAATTGCGCCCCCAGCTTCCCTCTGCCTAAACGTATTGACGTATACGTGGGGGAGCAGAGCGACCGAGCGGTAGATTGTCTTTGCAATTGTAACCATCAAAACGCAATTTCTAGTGCATTTGATCCATAGGAAAATTAGCAGGGACTACTGAAATCGAATGATTTTTTTTTAATCCTGGTGATTGATAAATGATATTCACTACTTCCTCAAATGACGAAACTAAAAATTAGCAAACATTTAGCAAGGCAACCAAAATTTAACATTTTTTAAAGTCTTGAACCTTGGAAAATGCTATTCTGTACATTTTATCGTATATTGCTGCGCACTATTGAAGAAGAGGTTGATTAAACATATAGTATTACAATCAAAACAAAGCACCTATTTGTAAACATTTTCTTAAAACACTATTTTGCAATTACATAGATATTGGGAAGTGAAATGAAATTACGAAATCGTGAAAGAAAATATTAGAGGGAGCAGAGCGACCGAGCTTTTAAATAAAATCGTATTTTTCATCCCTAATGAAACCATTTCATAATGCATTTTACTCATGGACTGGTGAAGGAAGGGGGGGATGAATCTTAGAGGATCACAATTTTTCTTCCTTTTCTCCTTCCACTTTCTCTCTTTTGCGTTTTTGCGCCCTCCCTATAAGTGGCGCCCGGGTTACGTGCCCCTCTGCGTCCCCTTAAAATACACCACTCGCACGCACGCAGCACGTAACAGCAGACGGTCACAACAACCCGAAAACACCTTCGTGCGCAGGCCATACTGAAAACATACTGCGTATGTGACGTCTTATTTATTTATCTTATTTTTTTTTGGGGGGGGGGGGCACACTTTTTTTTGCTCCAATAATGAATCATGCCTGAAATGATGATGTGTAATTGACTTTATGTGGTGGTGGCTGGTGGGAGGGGGGGGTGGCGGAGGGCTCAGCGTCAAATGCGGAGGGTGCGTGAAAAAATGAGAGCAGGAACAGTTACACATCGAAGACAAATGGTATAAATAAGGTTCGGCAAGTATTTTATCAATGGCGGCAGCATACTATTCACCACAAGTTTATGATTTTAGAAACAAAACATATATATTGGGGAGTGGGCCTGTCGTTGTGTCTGTGTCTGTGCGTGTGGGTGTGGTGTGTGTGTGTGTGGTGGGCGGGGCTGCGTCCCCTTCTATTAATGGTCACCATTTTCTGCCCCAACCAAGTTGCCGATAAAGATCATATTGCGTAAAATAATCAGTGAAGGTGATGAAGGATTGCTGACACGACAGATGCATTTCAACAACATTGGAGTTTGGGCTCTCCGTAGAAGAGAGATTTTGGCATTTCACCTTGAAGAAAATTACAATTATTGCCCTATAATATGATCAAAGAAAATATATCCGTATTATTGACTTTTCCATTGATTTGAAAGTTGTAATTTGGCTAATTAGACAAACTAAAACTTACCATGGCTTAAGTCAGTTGGTTACATTACAATCTGTCGTCTTTTTTCATGGCTTGTCATTTATGGATATAATTCACTGTTGGTTAGATGCATATCTGTATAAATTTTAATTATTTTATGAAATATTGCGATATAGGGCCTACATAGGCGGGGGCCATTTTTTTTTCAGTAATATCGGTCATCCATACTAATAGTTTATGGATAGAATTCCATATCAACTGGTATACCTTCCGGTTTTTCAACATATGTCTTTTACTTCAGCAAATAATGGGCCGTATGCATAAAAAGTAGCAATTGCTTGGTTAAGGAATTGCTTCAAGCACCAGCAATTGCGTGTCAAGCAATCAAAGTCATGGCAATTGGCTTACAATATGTTTGCATTAATCTTTTGTTGTTTTTTGTTGCTAACATGTTCAGAATTACTTGCTTACAGAGTGAAGAAATTGCTTAAAACGGAGATCATCTGTAGGTATTCGCCCATAAAATATGAACTTTTCCTTGTTTCTGACAAGAATTTGCTTCTCGGATTTTTTCAAGCCCTCAATACCAGCTGAGCGCTTTTGCTAATTATGACATTCATCGAGTTTAAACATGTCCATGCTGCTGTATTTAGACAAACCAAAAGCTGCACAAGGCATAATAAATCATGAAATACTATTTCTGGTATATCAAGAAAAAATTGATGGGAAATTATTCAGGAATGGTTGGGTTAAAGATTTAACTTAATCCTGGAGGTTACGTTGGCTGTCTTCAATGTATTTATGTACGGTTTGACGCGAGTAGTGAAGATGGGAGGCCTTTTCTCCATAGTATTCGATTCGTGCGGTATCTGGCCTTTGTTGTTGCTTCGCACCGGCCGTGACGTTGCTTGTTGTATTGGTTTGGAGACCTTGATAGAATGACTCACGAATGCTAGAAAACGCGTTTGAAACACAAGAAAATGTTATGGCCCATACGAAAAAAAGCAATTGCTGAAATCCATCTTTAGCTTGTAGACATGTTCAGCAAGTTGTTTTTATTGTATACGCGTCTGGTTACTTTTCATGGAAGCACAAGACGGCTGTTTCGTATAATGTATTTAAATATATTACGCGGTGAGAGGAGTAAGCATTTCCTGTCATGGAAGAGTTACGAAGAATCACTTCACTAATGTATCAAATTTTATGAGATGTTTCTTTATGTGACCATCGAGGAACCAATTTGTACTGATATTCTGGAGTGTATGATGTTTGCGTAATCAATTTTGCATTATTCTTTGTTTTTGTCTGACATACCGGACAAACCTGCAAACATCGGGCATAAACTATCGTGTGCATCAGAACAACCTTTGTTTCAAAATGTTTTTGCATGCAATCAGAATATTTTTGCTTGCAAGCAATTCCTAATTTTTATTGATATGGATCAAGCAAAAAGGCTAAGAAAAAGCAATACTATTTTTTATGCATACGGCCCAATGTTGGATTTGTGAAAAAAATGTTAGATGTATCATCCCTCTTTATGATTGACCTTTTCACCAAATTTCAACTTTATTCTATTCTTTTTTCAACTTGCCTGTCAAATCGATTGGGGTAACGAGGACCCCCCCCGGCCTTATATATGGGGCTAGTAGATCTCTTTTCTTCTTACTTGGGGAGGGAGCGAAGACGGGCGAGCCGGTGGGGGGGGGGGCGGTACTTTTTATTTTGAATACGCATGGAACAATACGAGTTTTCAGCAATGGTATATTGCATGATTTAAAACCACGGCAGATTATTTTAAAGGCATTTAACGACAAGATTTGGGGGTGGTTTTCTGTCAAACTTGGGATCGTCGAAACTATTCTTAAACTCAAGTAAAATATGCAAGGAATCTACTTGATGAAATGTGGTAGTCAAAATTTGACTTATTCTCTAAAGCTAACTTCTTCAGTTTTCCCAAAATCTATTGTGTAGCTCTCTATGGCCACTAATTCTATCTGGCCGAGAGAAGAAAAAGCTAGTATGTCATTGGCTTGATGATGGCTTTATTAAGTACAATTTCAGATAAATCCTGTTCAGCCAGGATGACTCAGCTGGTGTATCCATTTGATATATCTTTTCAATCAGTTGGTTCAGAGGATGTTTTATTTCTCCAATTCATGTCATGCCCTTAAAGGTGAGTCTTTAGTCCTCATTAGCCATTAATCAAGCTATATTAGCATTCTAGGGCGCAGGAATCCATGTATGTCACCACTTTATATTTTCAAATATTCAGTTGTCTTAAAAAAAACATAACTAGCATAATGAGTTCATTATTGTTCAGTAGATGGAATCATATACCATATACATGGACCCGGAAATTTGATTAGGTACAAGGGATTATGTTGGTTAATATTTAATAGTTTTATAGCTTTATTGGCTTTGGAACCTTGGAAATTTTATGGCATAAGCTTTTTATAAGTATAGTTAGTATAATGGAGCTTAATTGTGACTTTTTCCGTTGGAACTTTGGATCCATCTTATTATATTTACCGAACCATCTGAGACAAGTGATATGTCCCTCATTTGGTGTCTGCTTTTGCTTAAGGTTGACTGCCATTGATGGCCTCTTCTAATCTTAATAGTGCAGAGAGCTTTGGATGTGTTTGCGGCCAAAGCCATGACTTTTGATGGATTTCCTTTCAATCATCATCCGTGTGTTACAAATATAGTTAGTTTTCAGCATTTCAAAAATATATAATTTGCCATTTACATTGCACCGCAAACCATTCTTTGCTAGATAAAACAATGACAATGAAGTCTATGCTACAATTAAAAGACTAATTACTTGGTATGCTATAAATATGCTTAAATTAATCATGCCATCAAAGTTACCAAGGCTTGCCAACGATGACAATAAAGCTACAAAGCCATCTAGAACACGAATCCAACAAAATCACAGTATGTGAGACAATTTTCCATTTTTCACGCACATGGTGTACGTCTACTAGATTTTATATTTACTTAGCCAATTTGGGCTAACTGCTACCCTGTTTAAATCAGCCTCATTATTATAATTATACTCTTTTAGATAATTGGCCATGATTTCAAGACACTTGCATTTATTTGAATATTAAAACAGGTGCAATGGATGGATCCCTGGAGTGTCATAGCTAATCCTTTGGAAGTAGTAATTATCCTATTTTTTATTAGGCTTCCTGATTAAGCTTTATCAAGCATATGTATTTATTGCTATTAGCTGATCGGGTTAATTAGGCAAACACACAGTAATTGCAAATGCGTTTGCCAGACTGGAAATTAGATTACCCCATCTAAAAAACACGAAGCAACAAAACCCCTTATACCGAACAAACTTCTCGCGGTCAATGTTATATGGTATATTTTACCACTATCGTACAATAATTTTCGCTCATTATGTCATTATGCTCCTTTAAGACAATTGGATTACTCGATAAAATTTCTTCATCGAGAAAAAACCCGTTGAAAAATGGCGTTATAGCTTGTGCTTTGCGGCTTCCTTCATGTAAGTTTAGCAAGTGAATTATATTATGCTAATTAGCCAATTAGGGCTATTTAGTGCTAATTTAAGATTAATTGAACGAGTTTGCCAAGGTGGCAACGAATACTATATTTTACTGCGAATACCCATCTTAAACACGAATAAAAAAAAACAAACATCTTGTAACTAAATAACCTTTCCAGGTTCATGACATGGTATTATTTTACCATCTACTGAATTAGTCGTCAAATTCATCATCATCATCATCATCATACATCATCATCAGGCACTGTTTCATCCAGTTGTTGGATGGAAGCCCTTCTCAATCCAGTTTTCCCTTCGCTTTTGTTCTGTCACTTCTGTTCCACGTTGCTGTGTTCGAGTCGGAGCGTGTTATATTTGATATTTTCTTCTCCCCATCTTATCTTTCTGTCGACTTTTTCTCTTTGCCGTTCTGCCGTTGCCATTCTGTCAGTTTCTTTTAGTCCATCGGTTGTCTTCGTGTTTCTAGCATAAGTGTCCTGCCCATCTCATTTCATCTCTTTATTTTTTACTATTTAATATCTTTGACTTTCGTTTTCGTGTGCGTTATGTCGGGCCTCTGCTTCCACTTACTAAGTGTCAAGTATTGCTCAATACTTCCGCACGCACCTTCTTCTTACTACCGTCTCTCTCGCCGCTCTGTTCTCATGCCACTTTCTGTTCCATTTCTTTAGTTTAGACCAGGTTTCTGCTCCATATTTTGGGTCAATGTCGTTAAAATTGTCAAATTGGTCAGATATTAGTTCTCTGCATGAGAGTGGTATTTTCATGTCTGAATTATTGTATTCATGCAAATTAGCCTCATAATGCTAATTATGTTGTTTAAGGAAACTTTGCGTTCACTTTCAAAAATAAAAACTGGCAATTCCAAAAATGGATTTCCTCGCCCTAAGGACAATCCGTTGGAAAGGTTTTACTTATCCTTATTTTAGGGTTTCTGCATTAAGCTTATCGACATATAATACACTTATGCTAATTAGTTATTATGTCTAATAAGGCCTATTGAAGATAATTAATCAGTTGCCAAGGTTGGCAACTGATACTGCAATACACTTTAAACACAATAATCAACAACAAACTTGCACTCAACAAATTGTTCATGTCATGTAACATAGTTCATTTTACATCTACTGATTATTGTTGCTACATGCCAAATTAGCTCATATGCAAATGTACGCTTTTTTAAGACATCTTGTATTACTCGCAAAATAAGAACTTAGCTGGATAAATGCGATTACTCATTATACAAGAATACCTTCATACAGTTGTTATTATTCATGGCTTTCTGGATTAAAATTTAACAACATTATATTGTTACATATATCAATAAGCTTGATTACGCTAATTCGCGTTTAATAAAAAAAAAAGTTGCCTAAGGGCTTCCAATAGGTGGCAGTCAAAGCTCAATTTTAGCAATCTAAGGATACCGAAATCAAAAAACAACACACATTTTACTTAAAACTTTTCCAGCTCTTGTACATGGCCTATGGACCGTCTAACAGGACTATAAACAGTGCGTTCAAAAGTATGACTAGATTTTGGGCAAATGTGATTGTTTTTTAGCATTGTTGTCTATGTCTTAAACGGTCAAACAAACCGTAGTGACTGGAAATTTTCAATATGGGGAAAATATATTATACGCATACAACGCGCACTGTACATCCAGTTTTGCACCATTGCAGTTTCATTATTGTAAATTGGCGTCAGGTACCGCTCAGTGTGAAAATGAGGATAGTGAGCAGCACTACGTGCCTACCCTGTAGACTTGCGCTATCATAATGCATAAAAATTTTGTCTGATTTATCATCTTCTATAATGTTAAAGCGTTTTGCAGTCTGCTTCAGTCTGTTTATTAATTATTTTTATTGTAAATCAATAGTTGATACTATTTTTATTTATTTATTTTTATTTTTTTTTGGCGGGGCGAGCGGCGGGAGGGCTTCGGCCCAAAGCTATATTAAGTTATGCAATATTTTAAGTTTCAGGGTAATAGTCGTTTTGGCATATATCATGCTATGAAAGAGTATCAAATAGAAAATTGAATATTCCTTCTTTCAATGATGTGTTTCTTTGTAATGTTTATGTTAACATGGAATATGTAGTCCTGATTTATATGCAAGCGAACTGGTTTAAAATGTAATGTTGGCAAAATTTGTTTGTTTTTCCAGTGAATTGCCGTCTTTTTAAGGATGGGGATTGAGATTAAAATTTATGTTGGATGCGTTATGCGTGAGAGTAACTTCATATCTGCGTTACAATGGATGAAATCCAATTGGAATAATGTTCAGCCCGTCATTTAGGAAAAAAGTAATGTTACATTTGAAAAAAAAAATAGGTTGAAGAAATTGAAATCCATTTCTGTGTTAAATATCTAAACTTCACAAAAGTTTGGAATGTCTCTTCATCACTAATTTTTGGATTAATCAATACATTTTACCTCAAAAACGCGGCTCATTTACGCCATAAAATAAAAACACACTTTTCCATAAATAAAAATCACACCTTTTATTCAACATCAAACCACACCATCAAAACTAATGAAGATAAGCAAGAAACATATTATACCTTTTGCGTTCTCTCTCCTTTTATTAAGAAAGGGAAATTGGTTTACAAATAACGTAAAGTCTTAAGCAGCATTTCGATTTTAGTGCCGATTGAGGTATCTCTGACATGGCAGTAATCAGACGTTGCAGCCTTGGTAAATATTATCAAGGTTTGGTAGGTGGAATTAATTCGCCGCCTTTTTCGCTCACACAAGTTATTATTGCTTTATCGCCGGGACCGCCCCGGATCAAATTGCAATTTTTGGCGTCACTGGCTATAGTTTTGCTTTTATTCATTTCTATTTTTTATATCACCAAAATGGGGATTGTGGCCTTTCGGCCTCCAGGAACTTGCTAATGACATCACATTATATAAAACAATGATGCAAGTGAGAACATCATTATGACACAATTCGATTAGCGTTACTATAGTTGCATAAAATAATTGTTTTATGCCATGTAACACTTCAGAATTACGCATTGTCTCCATCCTATGTCATATGTTTGTTGAATGCGTCGGGAAACGATTTGGGAAGCAGCCAATCCAGAGCCGGCTGTTTATTGTGACGAGTGGAAAAGACGAGCAGTTTCAAAAAGTGAAATGAACCGTCAAAAATACCATTAGATCAAAATCGAGAGGGATTTTAGTGATAATTTATTACAAAACGTGCTTCCCTCTCCAGTCTACCGCAGTAGCTGATCGTTTCACATTTACAAATCGGCACCAATCTGCTGATTTATTAAATTATTTCTTGTTGTCACGTAAAGTGCGCCATCGTGCTTACGGTGTTGCAACCAGAACTTTTATAAGACCAAATCGCGACTTTTTTTGTTTGAGCTAAAAATAGGATATTCCTGGCATCGAAACTGGAATTCGAATACATTACTCTTTACTGGATTTGTTTATGCTGAAGAATCATCAATATGGTGAGTCGTTCAAAAACAACAATATCTAGAAATAAAAAAAACATTGCCAATTTTTATATTCATAATTTCAACCCGTTTTGTGGATATTCATGGATTTCATGAGTTGTGGGCTTTCAATGTGTCAATTAATAGGTAGTAAACGTGTCGCAATAAAGTGTACAAGACATGGTTTCAGATTGACATTGATGTTTTACAGACAATAGTGAGTGAAAAAAAAATCATTTCAGAGTGAAGTGAAAGATGACCATGTTTAATTTTAAGATGTCATTTTTAAGGTAAAATTGTCTGTAGCATTATGATTTTTTAAATCGCAAAAAACCTTATATCACACACCATTTTGCTACAAATATGCGGATTGCGGCCGATTTTGCTGAAAATCGCACTTTTTCGGGTGACAAAAATTTTCACCTACCAACTTCGTTTGCTTGCAGAGTCTACAATCTTTACATAGATGTTGCCCTTTGCCCTTTATACTCGTTAATATATTAAGTTAAACGGTACTAACGTTATGGATTCAAGTGTTTTGTTTTATAATTTATTTCATAATTTGCGCACCAGAAATCATTTAAATATTGACATGTCCCGCTGACAAACGAACATTCAAAATTTAGCAAAAATTTTCCTTGCACAATCACACCTCGGGATAGCGAAGGGTCTACAATGATTGAATAACTTGTCAGTTATGCAGATTTTATAAGCTTCAAATTGATACCTTAAACTTGTGTTCATTTTTAAGTTATTAGAATAATTTTGAAAATAGGAAAAATATTTCCCCTACCCCTTATTTTTTCATGCGTGAAAAAAATAACGTTGTCCAATAAATGATAGTGCCAGAAAACGAAAAGAGCTTTAGGCTTGAAATTTAAATCGATCTGCCCAGACAAAAATTCTCCACATAGTTATGCAATTAACTTTCTTTCACCCTGTCGAAAATTGTTTGATTTTTTTTTCATTTTGGGTACTACTAAATTTTTACCTCAAATTTGGCGTTCTTCGAGAACCCGCGAAAAAAAAAATGAAAGAGTGACACTGCTGAAATATTTAATCGATTATTTCCCAAAGATATATTCCTACGGAGGAAAATGACATCAAACTTTTGTAAAAAATTCATAATTTTGTGAGAATTTTTTCTTTTCAAAGTTATGGGACATAGGCCACTGTATGTGTCAAGGTACCCAGTAGTCCCACATATAGGTGTGTGGTGTGTGTGCTGGTGTGGAATATGTGTGCATCTGATAAAAAAATTAAATAAACAAAATATAATAAATAACATCCATATATGATAAAAAATGTATAAATGAAATATCTATTGAAGGGTACACAATCACAAACATGTAAAAGTTACACTAAATTCATAATTTTCAGGGAAAATTTAGGGTTAGGGTTTAAGGTTCTGATAGGTACACTAACCCTACATCGGCTCGCGGGTAATATTCTGGGTAATACCCGACTTATACTTTCAAAAACGAGCGCGCACGAATTGTTGTACATTTCCCTATGTCACGCATTCAACCGAACGCAAAGGGCCATTAAGGCCCTATTCAGTACACCAGTATACACAATAGCGCCCTTACTGCGTTCTATATTTTCATACCTTTGGGGATATATTGTATAATTTACTTTTGCAAACACCAATGAGAGAACAGCGTATCCTGTGAAGACGCTAATTTTTGTTTGGGTAAAATGGCTTGTTGGCACGTATTTTATGTTTGTTATTCGGAAGAAAAAACCATGCAGAGAAACAAAGAGTAACATTGACCTAGGCAAGCTATAGTCACCTAACATTATCTTTATCTTAATAGCACTGTTTTACTAGATTTCTATACAGTCAATCGAACATTGGACGGCCATCGGGCGGCGGCTCGGGACCGTGTTCCCCACTCGTTTTTATCGTATGGGGGATCGTCCCACTACTTATTTTTAAAATCAAATCATGTGTGTTTTTCTAATTTTAGTTAGCAATTTGTCGATAGTATTTTTTTTTTTATTTTTTTTTTTTTTGTTATTTGCGATACCTTGTTCAAAGGATAAATTTATTTGAAATTCGATTTTCAAACTTTATCATGCCGTCGACGAGACGGGGATATCAAAAGTCATATTTTCATTGTTAACGAGAATGTGTATCATCAGTTGCATTTTGTTTTGTCTTTTTTCTTACGCCCGTCACGTAAGTATTTTAATTTTCGCTACATTGATTTTTTTCACCCCCCCCCGTCACTGGATTATC
>JZLH01S0048872.1:28680-49982 GCA_001188425.1 Eucidaris tribuloides
CTGGCGAAATTCGGCGGGAAAATAAAACCACCATCGCGAAATATTCAGCGTATACAGTATGCTGTAGTGCGCCACAACTAAGATAAAATATCTAGAGCTCCCATTCATTCAAAGCGTGTTGGCCTGCTAAACATCGTACACTACACAAACGCGAATCGGAAGGTAAATTGTCAAAAATTAATGTAATTACCATTAATATGAAGAAAAGGGGCACATATTTGGAGGTTTGGAATACCTTAGATGGGAAAAATGTAGGTAATTTCTCCAAACTCGATAATCGGAGCTGCGAGCTGCCTTGACTCCGACTTACGAATGACAAATTGCGCCTTCGAGTGTCGCTCCGTCCTGACTCTATGCATACATGGCAGCGAGCTTGCAAACGTGCAGAAAGTATTGTTGTGGTAACTGGTCAACACTCTTCAACTCAGGTTTTCATACATTTACAACTACCTGCGAAACACATCAATTTGGCTATATCTGGTGGAAAAGACATACTGGAATTTGACCTCCAAAATAGGCCCCCACCGAACGGCGAAGTACTCCAACACTCCGAGCCTGCCTTTGAAGTGTTGAAGTGACCTTGCAAATCTCAATGCGGATGTTTCAAAAAAGTCAAGATGAGCAGCCCATGTTTGCTTACTAGCTTGGCAGCCAGCCTTCAAATAATTTTTGCATCATAGTCCAGCTATGGTTGCTTCTTCGTTTTATGTTGCCCTGTATTTAGGCATAATCTATGTGTGATCTGATTTTAATAGTCTGCGCTGAAAATAACTGATTTCTTCTCCAACATTATAAAAGCTTTTCTTGAATGATGTGTTCCACTGCAAAAGTTGGCAGCCGCTAACTTTGAGTGGTAACCAATTAGTGACACATGTATATGCCACACACTTTCACTGCTTAAGAACACACTGAGAGACGATATATAAATAAAGACAATGATGCAACTTTTTTGTCCCCAAAGTAGGCCTATCTGTTTTGAAACTGGTGGAAAAATAGGCTCTTGGTGAAAAAAAAAATAAAAAAATACTTCCACCTTGGCTTAGAGGCCTTAAATTAGGAAAATATCATGAACCAAAAATATTACCAAAAGTGAAAACATATATGTTGGAATTAAGTTGAACAACAATCCTCATGCTTTTGCCAACGCGGAAAGTCAGGAAAACGACTATTAAACATGTTGCTCTCTGAAGCTGCAAACAATTGCCGTCCAATAATGTCTTTTGCATTGATGATGGTTGGTGGTAGATTTGTGCGACAAAATTTCATGACTCTTTAAATCATAATTATACCTTAAAACTCTCAGTAATAAAAAAAACAATAAACCTTCCAATCGCCTGTGAAAAGACTGTCACGTAGAGAAATATTATAATTTTTAATGATTTGGGTATTGTTTTTTTGCGGGCAAGTAAAATTGTAAAATGTGATAATTTACTTGGCCCGAAGGGCAAGTTAATAAAAAAAATGAATGATTAGTGGAGCCGCTTGAATTGTACTTCATAAAAAAATTTAGGACTTCACACATGTGATAACAAAAAAGTGGAACTTAACACCAAGACCGATAACATTTTTTGAGTATGAAAAAAGTCATTTTGAAATTTAACAAGAGAAATTTTTGCATATACAGCAAGCGTACCAAATATTATAGTTTCAGAGATGGTCTTATCATATTTTCTTCAATTGTATTATGACGTGATTAGCCGATCAAAATTTTAAGTTGAAAAGGCCGACAAACAATTCCTAATATGCTTTTTTGAAAAAATGCCATTTGACCTATGGGATCTACATGAGCTTGCACAAGTGATGTTCCGCCTCTAAGTCTGTAGTAGTCCTAATGAAAAAAAAATCGATGAGCCTGCCATCGGGGATTAGCATTATTCATCTATTAAAGACAAAAATGTGTATTTTGTAAAAAGACCCCAAAATCATTTGTCTGTCCTCGAACCATAAACTGGCTTACTCGGGACATTTGGGCAGTTGTTTTTTCATGTGAAATTCCTTCTTATATAACTGCATGAGAGGGAGCCTTATTCACCCCGAATTTGCAGATCATTTAATGATCATTCTGAAAGTGTGCGACTTCTACACCACCTAACAATCAAAGAGTGACAGAGCCACATATCATAGAATCTGTGCCTAAAGTAAATTAGTCAGCATGATGATTTTTGAGAGGTTTTAGAAATGAAGTGTTTCTATTAGTTTCAAACTACTCACTCCGGCACTAGAGTGACATTTCAGAATACGCATCTGTTCATATTGGTTGGCAAAACAAATGATATTAAAATGTATGTTCTGCCAAGTACTCAATCTTCATATGTCAATATTTGTATGTATTCATTTTCATGTTTTCACATTCTGCCATTTACTATCTACTCTTGCTAGGTAGCACAAGTTCAAGAAGTCCAGTGTGAAAAGAAATATGCTCTTCATTCACGCGTTCATGATCTTAACACCGGCACAACCATCCTACATACAGACGTCCGGTGACACCTTGTTGGAGAACTATCATCATCTTCAAATTGATTCCATCTCCATCTACATCCTGTACTTGGTGCAGATGATTTCATCTGGATTGCAGGTATGACTCAATGTAGGATCACTGTGATGATAGTAATGGTGGTGGTGACGATGATTCAGTTGATAGTAGTGTTGATTATGATAATAATAATGATGATGATGATGATAATAATTATGATGATTGATGGTAATGATGTTAATGATGATAATGATTATCATGATAATGATGATGATGATGCCAATGATGGTGAAGATGAGCATAATAATGATTGTGATCATGATAATGATGATACTGTTATTGTTTAATTTCTGTATTTGTTTGGAAGGGATTAAGGGTCCAGATACTTGAACATGGATCTTACAAATGAAGCATGTCTTGAAAGGTGTGCTTGCAACAGGTGATCATCTCATAATGAGATTTATATACAGAATCTAAAGAATGTAATATTGGTGAAGGCCAGTGTTTCATGAATTATTTCATAAATCAGCCGTTCTTAATTTAAAAAGTTGTCATATGATGATAAATCATTTTGTATTTACTGTTTACAATGTCAGGTTGTGTTAGAACAGATTTGTGTCTCTTTCGTTTCATGCAGATTATTTATACCCTGGATGAAGTCAGTTTTGTACAGAATCTGCTGTACTATGTTGAGAGAGCTTACCGTACCCCAGACTTTGGCATGTGGGAAAGGGGAAGCAAGTACAACACTGGCAAGAGAGAACTCAATGCAAGGTAGCAAATTGCTTTTCTTTAAATGGCGAAGTGTTTTGTCATCACACATTAATATTACAAGAATCCCTCTTTGTTTTAATAACCACTTCTTCCAACAAAGAAAAAAATCTGCTTCACAAACATTGATTTCAGCTTTCTTCCATTTTGTAAAATTGCTGTTTTTTGAAAGCTTGCTGTTTGTTGCACGATCAATTTTTTGGCAAATGTCTCAAATGCACCACAATCAAGAATATTATTACAACATATGCATATTCAAGCTTAAATATATATAGAAAAGAACCAGAAGAACCAACTACCTATAGTGCTTGACACATTACGCCACAATATATTTATCAAGTTATCAGAGGAAATCAGTATTTATGTATATTTTATCTTGACAAATTAGACTGCAATGTATATGACAGACTATTCATTTTCCATTGAGTCATTCACTTCCACTCCATTTTGATTTTGGGCTTGATGTTCAACATTTTGTAATACAATCTTAAGGCTAGTTTATGTTCTGAATTATCTGTTATCAGTTCAATTGGCATGGCCAAAGCAGCATTAGAGGCAGCCAATGGTTTCAACCTGTTTGGAAAGGAAGGGACATCATGGTCCATCCTCTATGTGGATCCTGATGCCCATGCCAGAAACAGGACCACTCTTGAGAGTCTTCTACCAAGAGAGAGTAGCTCAAAGGTAAGTAAAACTGATTTTACTATGAGAATTGTCTACATTTAATTATTTTCTCTCATTCTTCCATGCATTTACCCCACCCTCAATAATGCACAATTAACCTTTGAAGGCAGTGGATCTCTTTTGTATGTCTAAAATGTGGCATTGTGTACATACACTGGTGTATCGTGTAGAAGGAAATACCATTTAAGAACCTTTGGCAAAGTTCAGGAGTGTCAGTTTTGTTGGAATTATAGTGACCGTTAGATTTTGAATTGTGATATTGTATAGCCTAACCAACATTACAACTCTACCTTCAAACCCTTGCCATAATCCCTGGTATCGATACTGATGCCATATTTCTCCAAAGAAATGAATAAAGCTTAAGTTAATCATTTTAATCACTTTTTTCCTTGGCAAAACATATAATGTTTGATTTTCATTCAAACATTCATATTACAAAGTGAAAAATGTGTATGGGGGCTGAGAGACATTTTGCTCTCAAAATTTTCCTTTAAGAACTGCGAAGAGTGTCCCCTGTAAATCTCAGTTGATGGCAATATCAACCCATCGCCTCAGAGATTCTGTTATTTCCACAGAGTTAATACGTGGCACATCCGGTTCTCGTATCAGACGGGTTGAATATTACACATGTAGCCGAGTTTAATACCTTTTGATAACACAAAAGCCCTTGTTTCATCATGACTTTATAATTCAATATCATAAAGGAGGACCAGGTCTATCATTTCATTCAAAACATAATGACAGGTCAATGAAACAAATACAATGAGAACACAATAGTTTACAATATTCATGTATGTGTATTTAATGAAAGGATGAATTCTTTTTTTAAAGGTGAAACATTAGGTTGAAGATTGAAATATACTACCCCTTTATTTTACAGCATATTTACAATGTAGATAATAGAATAATCTATAATGTATATAAAATTAACTTAATTTACAAAATTTTAAGAAAGTGTATTGTATTGTAAGATTTTTTATCTGTTGTATTTTTAGTTAAATCTATAATTTTGTTCACTATTCCAACGAAACTGATGTTAGATGATTTCTGAAATATTTGAATGACAATAATTGTAGTAATTCAGAAGTGATGAATGTTAAATTTACCAGTAATAAACTTGAAAATATTGTACTATTTTTTCCCTGATATCATAATTTAATCTCCCAGAACACAGATGCATCACTGATCCCAACGGTCAGTTTTCCAGCATTTGCTCTCGACGACATGAATCTGGCAGACAAGACGCTGGACAAGATCAAGCGGAAACTGAGGGGGAAGTACGGATTCCGACGCTTCTTGCGTGACGGCTACGGAACGGTGATCGAAGATACAAACAGGAAGTACTACAAACCCACTGAAGTCAAGGTAATAAACAAAGTTACAATTTCCCCTCCCCTACCAACAGCATGGATTTTCCTATAATAGAACCAGCAACAACTGTTTGCCAGTAGAGGGTGATAATCTTAATTTCTAGTAATAAGATCAAGTGACGATAAGATTTGATGGATTCATATGCTGACAGTGCTCTATGACAAGAACAATTTGTTGTGTTCAACATGTCAATGTTGATGAGTAATATTGCATTGGGAAAAGAATTGATTAAGTATAAAAAAAATACTCATTTATTGAGTTCTCTGCAAATTAAGTATTGAGACAATAGCTTTTGTGTAATACACTGTACAAAGAGTGAACAACCTGAAGAGCATCAGAATGGTGCATAGATATACAAATAATTACATGCAATAATATATTAATTAATGTATCATTGCATAAAATGTAACCACTGAAATGCAAAGATATCTATGTACTAGTACTCAACAACATCTTCATACATAAATATATGATTATGAAAATGTGTCAAATGTACATACAGAAATATGTTGATATACAATTATATTTTGTACATAAATATATGAATATATAAACACCTTACTATATCAAAAGATAAATAAATGTAAAAAGAAAATAATTACCCCTTCCCCCCCCCCCTTTCAGCTACATGTGGACTCTAAATATGTGAAAAATAAGGACAAATCAGAAAGCAGTGCTCTTCATATTTGACATTTTCCATTCTTTTCCCGTCTGTGTGTAGATGTCTGAGACTATTGAATTTTAGTGGCCTCTGTTCTTCATCTTCATGTTGCTGAACGGTATTGCCAGGGACAGCATTAGATTTCATATTTGATAATTTCACTTTTGTTCTTTTCCACGTGTAAATGTATAATGCTATTGAATCTCAGTTGCCTCTCTTCTTTGTCTTCATGGTACTGGGTGGCATTGTCAGGGCAAACATTAAATTTTGTATTTGACATTCTTCGCTTGTTCTTGTCCGTGTGTAGATGTATGAGGCCATTGAATCCCAGTGGCCCCTCTTCCTCATCTTCATGATGCTGGACGGTATTGCCAAGGACAAGCCAAACCAGGTGAAGGAATATCACGCACTACTCAAACCACTACTCAGACAGTCCAAACATGGTATGTAGGCCATAAGTGATGGCCTGTTCTGTTGTCTTCATTCAAACCACATTAAGAGTTCTTGTAAACTTATTTTCAGGAACGTTTTTTGCACTTATGAGAACAGTCATGACTCAATGATACTAATAAACGAGCAATCCTGTATAGGGTTGTGTTTTTTTGTAAAATTGCTTCCACAATAATTACCTTAACACAAAAAGTGGGAGTTTTGATAGTAGATTGATTCTTGGATTTTGCACCAACATGGGCGATACTTGGCATTCACTAATAAAAAGGGGGGGGGGGGTAAGTTTGATAAATTCAGTATTTTCGATGACACATCATGAATTACAATTGACAGTATTTCACTTTCTGTAATAACAAATCTACTAGAAATGTAACAGGGCCCACAAGCCCCCCCCCACCCTTTTTTTGTGAAAACAACAATCAGATTGTATTTCTTTTTAACCACTTAATTGCTATTGGTTATTTTACACACTGCACCTTCATGTGGTGAAAACACGCACACACTACACTGTTCCTTATGAATGTCACTACACTGCAAGATCAACTGGCAGTGCCAGTAGAAGTTGGGAAAACATTGATTGAGGGAAAAAATGACTTACAACAGAATTAGCCTCAAATATTCTCTTTCTATGACCATGAATATTTCACTACTACCTTTTATGTTCATTATTCAATCTGTCACTAAAATCAGTCTGTTGTCAAATGGTTAAGCTGTGTTTGAGGTAAACATGTGACCGTTTGCTTACATTCCTTTGTTAGGTTTACTGGTGCCAAAGTACTACTACGTGCCAAAGGGCCACATAGAGGCCGAGAGGAGGAAGGCTAACAGTCAGTTGAGGTGGGCCAGCAAAGAGGGAGAAGGGAACAAAGTCTTCCTGTGGGGTCAGTCTGTCTACATCATCACATGTCTACTCAGTAAGTCAAATTAGCCCCCACTCACCAGGCTAAGTTCATCCACTGCTGGATTTAGCCCTCTTCATGATCTCTCCAGGTCCTGTTGTTCTTGGCCAGTTTTGTCCAGATGCTATCCATGTATGATGTACATGTAGTTTCATCCCCTACCCCCCCCCCCAGGTCTGGTTTTTTGTCTCTCTCTTGATCTTTTCTTTCGACCATCTATCATCTTTTCTTCTCTGTAGATTTCCTGCCCATCTCCATTTTGCTTCTTTCGTGTTTTCTATGATATCTTTGGCTTGATGTTTGTCTACTAATTTCTGTATTTCTTATCCTATCCCTCAGTGAGATGTTTAGCATTCTTCTCTCCATCTCCCTCTGTGCTGTACTCAGTTTTTGTTCCAGTTGTTTTGTAGTTGTCCACATCAGCTTTGTATGTCATTGTTTGGATGATACAAGAATTGAACACAGTTTTGTATCAATCAGTTTTAGACCTGGATGTAGGATTAAGAAGTAAACAAAGCAACAAGATGTTGAAGTCAATCACATTCTTTAGAAACCACAAAACTAATTCTTGAAGCATGTCACTGTTAGTTTCAGGGGTTTAAAATATGCTTTATGTCAATTATGTGAATTTAATGAAATAATGGATTTCGTGCAAGATAGGGGACTAGGTCATAACAATGTTCTACCAGTGTCCAATCATTTATTTGCAAGTGACTTGCTGCCTTAATCTCCCCTCCCCAACCCGCAAAAAAATAAAACAACACACAAACAAATGTGCAATACACAAATTGCTTGTACATATTTTAGTCATTTGTAGAAAATATATGCGAGCAACAAGTATTTCATCTGCTCTCTAAATCATGTGAAGATTCATGTAGTGTACATATTCATTGTATACCTTTATAAATGTATATGCACTCATTGATAATATTTGCTAGTGTATTTTCCCAACATACTAGTATATGTAGTTTTGTTTAACGGTTATACCAACTGATTTTGTGTGTGTTGATAGAATAATTTCAATGTAAAAATGGAATATTTTTTCTCCAGGGGATGGCTTGATCACGATGAGTGAGATAGATCCAGTTGGCCGTTGTCTGGGTTCATCACTTTCTAATCGATACAGACACAACACACGCTACTCTGCCTTCGAGGTGAGATATTTTACACATTGTCCATAGACCATTTGCCATGTCCAGTATCATGGCAGTATCACATATATATGACAGCATAATATCCCTTCAAACAAACCTTTGTATATTAAAGTGTACCAATACCCTGGATAATTTGTTTGCTATTATGTAGAATATATTTGTGGCATGCCCTCTGCAAAGTATTAGCACTTGTGATCACTCCGATTTTCATTTATTGGGGTTTGAATGTAAATTCCAAATCTTCTTCTTCTTCGTATCCGTCATCTACACAAATCCAAAATATAGACAAATTAGATATTTGGTCCACGACTTGGCACACCGCAGGGCTTCTCATTTGCAGCCATTAGATCTTCTTGACTGCACCGTTCCTCGAGATTTTGGGCATTGAAGGAGGCTGTTTGCATGGTTTGGGATGACGCACAGTCGCAGTTTATGTTGTCATCTTCTGTATATCCCCACTTTCTCATGTTTACTTGCACCGACCCATCTCTGTGCGAAGTCGTTGAGGACTTCCATGTCACCCAGCTCTTGTGTGTGCCCTGGGGGTAACTCTCAATGAGTAGGAAGAGGTGCATTGTCATGATGGTGGTTGCTGCTGCGTCTCTCCTCCCATAGTCTACATCTGGCCAACTGCGGGGATTCGTCAGGGGTTGGACAGAGTGTAGGAAGCTTTTTCTTGACTTGAGCCTTTTCTGGATGGTTTGATGTCATAACAAGGATGGCGGCTATCCTGGCTTTGTCTAAGACGTTCCATACTACTGGCTATTGACCTGCGTATACAGGTGGAGCAATTCGGACAGGAACATACAGGCTGTGTACATTGGTTGGTTTCAGACAGCCGGTTACTGTTCTGCAGCTATCGTTGAGAACTGGATCAAGTTTCTTTGAGTGCGAGGATCTTCCCAAACTGGACATTGCAATACTCTGCTTGCAGAATAACATAGAGCCAGAGCTGTTGTCCGTAGTGTAGATGGACTTGCACCCCAGAGAGAGTTTGCCAATTTCCGGAGGAGGTTGTTCCGGGTCCTCACTTTTCCCTTTACCTTCTCAATGTGCTGCTTGAATGTAAGTGACCGATCAAGGTGACACCAAGGTACACAGGATGTTCACAATGGTCAAGAGAGTACCATTCCACGTAAGTGATAGTTTCTTCCTAGCCTCACGGTTGCGAGATGGAATAAGCTAACCTGGGTCTTGGCTTGGGTTTGCTTTCAATTGGTTGTCTCTGTAGTATGCTGTCAAGTTGTCCAGGGCTTGAAGTTAGGGGTGGCCTCTGATCTTATTGATATCACTGTTTGAGTAGCGATACCGAGGTCGTCAGCATAGATGAAGCTCCTTGTGTTTGGAGAAACAGGTTGGTCATTCGTGTATATATTGAAACAGGACAGGGGGCGAGAACACTGCCCTGGGGGAGACCGCTTCCTCTGTATCCTCCACCTACTGCGCTTAACCATTCAGCTCCACAAAGAAACGTCTGTTTCCAAGTAGTACTTGAACGAAGTTTGGTCAGATGAATGTCTCTTGTCATCTTGTACAGCTTGTTGAGGAGTAGCGATGATTCACGTATCATAAGCAGCAGTGAGGTCTACAAAGACTACTCCAGTAGGTTGGTTATCTCTCATATCCGATCTTCTATGATTGGGTCAAAATTGAGAACCTGACTTGGCATGACCTTCCAGGACGGAATCCTGCCTGCTCAGGGATTAGATGTTGTTCTGTAATAGGGCCCAGCCTGTTCAAGATCAGTGCTCGAAGAGCTTGTAGAGATGGCACAGTATGGGAGATGATGTGTCTATAGCTTTTTGCTACTTGGGATCTTTGCCAGGTTTTAGAATAGCCATCACTCGAGCTTTCCTCCAGATCTTTGGTAGTTGAGACTGGAATACACAATTGTCGAACAGAGTAAGGAGCCACTGATGAGCAATCAGTCCAAAATGCTTAATTGCTCAGTCCGAATATCATCAAGACCGGCTGCCTTGCCATTCTTAAGGCTATTCATTGCAGTCTGCAGTTCTTTTAGGGTGAAAGTCCAGGTGGAGTCTTCATATGACTGTTTTCCAAGGAGGGTGTTCTTTTTGCTGGAGTTTATGTTGAGTTTTGCACTTATTAGAAGCTGGTGAGCGACCTGATTAGCGGTGACATTAGAGTGCACTATTGCTTTTGGGGTCGTGTTGTGATCACCTTGATGGTCGACCAAGCTTCTTACTGTGTGTGTCATGATCCACACGCTTCGGATGAGATCTTGCCAGGACTTTCCTCGCTCATGTCTGCAATGGCTGACATAAGCATCTCCTGCGTTCAAGGTGTCATCTGATCAAGGGATCCTCCTCATACAGCTTCAGGTACTCATCGTAGAGGGTTGCACTATCGGCAGAGATTCCTGGGATGGAATATTCCCTGCATCCACAGGGATTATGCTTCTTCGATATCTGTTGAACCAACTTGATGAATTTATTCGTAGTTGGCTGGAGTAGCGGTCAAGATCAGCTAAGCTTCATTCAAGGTCAGTGGTAAACATCTCCCAATTGGCTTTGCGAAAATTGAACTCGTCGTCTGAGGGGGACTTTCTGTGGCACCACAGCTGGCAGTGACATTGACGGACGATTGCCTGTGTTTGCGAATGCGGTATAGGAGCTAGCACATTCTTCTTGCTGAGGACAGAAATGCGCTATAGTGAAGACCAGGTCTGGGTTATATCCTCTTCTCGCAGCGGCAGCTGTTGAAGGAAGGAGGAAGTTTAGCATCATGGATTAGCTGAGCTGATTAGCTTCAACCCACTCCTCTACCAAGATACCATCATCATTTGATTCACTGTAACCCCAACTGGTGCTATGGCTATTGAAAGTCTCCAATGATAACATTAATCTGCTGTAATTAAAGGTTTTGGGTTCCGTTGAAGGAAAATCTTGTGCCTGGTGCTTTGTAGACAGATGTCACGGACAGTTTCCCCATGCTGACCGACAAGATCTCTACATTGTCTCTGTCTGTTAAAGATGTCTGGTCGATAATTGTGTCATGCTTGTGAAAATTGCACTGCCATATCTCTAATGTGGCCTTTCTACAACAAGTTTCATTCCAGGATTTGGACGGAGCTGTTGTGGCCTCTGAGTCTCTTGAAGGCACAGGATATCAAGTCATATCTCATGGCAGAGTTTCCAATCAGATGTCCTTTCACTGATGAAACCCTTCGGCATTGATGGATCATCACTGTCACCGTCCGTCCTGAAAAGTCGCGTGCTTCCGACGATGATAGTGGAACCATTGTAGTAGTAGGATTCGAAATAAGCGAATATAGCTATCATAATCGTTGTAGATGAAGGTGGTGATAGAATCAGTTCAGGGAAAAATCCTTATCCACCCGAACGTGGACGCTTCTATCAATAGTAAGTAAAGACAAAAATGACTTGTAAAAGACTAGTCAATCAACCTATTCTATTAATCGATCAATCACACTATCAATAATTTGTCTGCATACATCTTGATAATTAATGCACACACCCAGTGTATCGATCAATATAGATAGTTAAGCAAAAAAATACACGTAAAACCAGAATGTGCACGCATAGAAATCAGTGCTTTACGGATCAGAACTTCACATTATGATCTGATTTATCAAAATATGGATTACTTCATGGGCTGAGACAATTGAATTGCTGTGATTTGTAGTGTATTCTAGTTGTACACAAATTTGATTTTTCATTTGGTACACTTTAATCAATAGTGAGTCAATCTTTGCACCTCTGTATTGCTTGTGAAGGGGAAATTCTAATTATGGCTGTTTCTGAAGAAAAACAAATATGTAAGCAAAGAAAGTTTGAGAAAAATAAAGACATATGTAAGAAAAAGAAAACTGCTTTTGAAGCAGCTTGTGAATTATTCATTATTTGTAATAGTTACTCAGGAAATATACATGTAGCTTTTAGAAGTGATTTTTTTTTTCTTATATTCCTGTAAAATAAAATTGTGATGGATATAAAGATGATAACATTTCCTACAACTTTCATCTTGTACAGCTTTTTTTCAGCTGATATCATTAGAGAGAGATACAAGCATACTTGGAATTTCACACACAAAATATATGGAGTTTTGTTGCAGTAATACTTAGAGGGTTAACTTGTTCATTTGCTCTTGTTTCCTATCCCTACAGATGACGGCCAAGGACATGACCATACAGATGGTGTTCATAGCGGAGAGTACACGCCTCCAGACAACGTTAGCCACATACGGCATCCAGTCCCAGACACCCACTCAGGTGGAGCCTATACAGATATGGTCCCCATCAGAACTCATCAAGGTGTGCACACAAATTGAGTCTAAAATCATGTTTTAATTGGTGTAAAAGAGATCAAACATTACAGTTGCAAATTTAACAAGTCAATAACCACAATCAAGCTGTGAAAGCTAACGAATGACACCACTCGTACTCTTCACATTAATGAGGTCAATTTCTTGATAAATTCCAGCTTGAGGTCAGTGCATTGCATCTCTCTTTTGTAAGTTTTGCATTTTTATTTGTGTGCATTCCAGTAATATACATACATGTCTGCTAAAAAATATCTCCCTTCTATATTGATCAGCTCACAAGCTGACTGAGGATGTGTATGTGCTTATCAGCACATGCAAATATCAGATGTGCACATCAACAACTGATTGAATGAAACTGTCAATGAAAGTGTTATTTGTAAGCATGGCTGGATGAGTAATCAGAATTTCTTTACAAATCTTGTACACACAGTAAAAACATTTTGATATTCCTAATTCATGTATTGCCTAGAATGCCATTAAATTTCTACATGTCATTTCTGTGGTGTAAAAACAGTATTAGGTATAGTACAAATTTTAATTTGATATGGAGCTTAGGTAAGTAGTTCCTCAACACCAGCGATAAACAATGTTCTTCTTATCCCAATTTTTCGCAGGCATTGTCGTTTCTTGGTCAGAACGACAAGTTAGGATTGACGGGGCGCCCTCCCAGGCCTATTGGTATCATTGGTACATCCAAGATCTACAGACTTCTAGGAAGGACCGTTATCTGTTATCCTCTTCAGTTTGACCTGATGGACTTCTACATGTACCAAGATCTGTCCATGCTGGTGGATGATATTCAGGTAAATCACCTTGTTTTCACATACCTGGCCTGATCTTAGCAACATAAGGAATTTACAGGTTTGGAAACATGATAGGGTACATACTGTCCGCTACTTTTGACAGTGTGAGGAAGTAATACCCTTATACATTTACAAATAATAATAAACAAAACCAAAGGAAAAACCTTTAAAAAATATGTTTATCATTAAATTGCATGTTGGCATGTTTGCTATCCACTCTCAGAATGAAGAAGGTTATCATATTATAACAGTACCATTGACACTGGTGACATACATTTCTCAAACATATAATGTGTCTGAAATCCCACATTCTTGTGTTGAGGGTTATATTTAAGCTAGGTTATGAGTTCATTGACAGTCTTATGATCCTAACATGATCCTTTATCACCTTAAATCTTAGATGACATAAAATCAGCTTTAGCTTTTTACAGGGGAGGTGATTTCCTCACCACGATGTGATATACTACTGTTTATTAACTTTAGCATGAAATGGAATGCAACATAAACGATATAAATGTGTTCCCTACTCTGAAATTTTTGGCATTCCAGAATCTTGTGGCGTTTGTCAAGAAGAGTTGGAACTCATCTGGAAGGCCAACTGTCTGCCTGCTGATTAGAGAGGAACATTTTAGGTGAGATTTGAGTGATATTTAAGTCTTAACATTCCGAAGACGCAAATATGCAACACATAAAACATACAATGTCCACAGAGCTGTAATTCCCATGGCACGTGTGTATGTACTGTAGTAGAACAACTAGCAGTCATATTGCAACTTAAATCAACATACCAGCCAGTGCTACTACAATTCCATGTACCCTCCCTACTCAAAAGTATTGCAACATACACTATAACGCATGCATTTTAAGTTGTAGGGGTCTTTCTATAATGATGTCCTAATTAATTGGAAATTAACAAATTATTTGAGAAGAAATCAATGAACAATTGTTTTTCTTTCCTTCTCCATGGCGGAGAGATTATCAAATGCAGGCCCACCCACGGCAGAGGGGCTGGAACATAAAATTTGACATTTTTTTCGCCTCCCTATAGGGGTGGGGTGTTAATTCACACTAGTATCGTAATTCGGTTTCATATTTCCTGTAAAATTGTTTGAATGGCTTGGAAAGACTTCCAACAAACAAAAAGTGTCATTGTGTTCATTTGACATGATCTCAGAAAGAAGACACCACGCCGCAAAGACGAAACTGCCTCCTATCTTCATAAGATAGTGATAAGAAGAATACGTCCCATATTTCAGAAAAAGACCTCCTCAATTGTAATTTCTTATTCTTTCTCAATTCTAAAGGTGGTTTATTATTGCAAACATCCTAAAATTGGCTGTAATGCGACTTTTTAGTATATTTGATATAAAGACGTGGAGAGAAGGTCATCATCTTTATATTAGTAGCCTCATCCTCCTTTTCACTATCTTATGAAGATAGGAGGTGCTTTCGCCTTTGCGGCGTGGTGTCTTCTTTCTGAGATCGTGTCAAATAAACACAATGACACTTTTTGTTTGTTGGAAGACTTTCCAAGCCATCCAAACCATTTTACGGGAAATATGAAACCGAATTACGATGCTAGTGTGAATTAACACCCCACCCCTATAGGGAGGTGAAAAAATGTCAAATTTTATGTTCCAGCCCCTCTGCCATGGGTGCGCCTGCATTTGATAACCTCTCCGCCATGGAGAAGGAAAGAAAAACAATTGTTCATTGATTTCTTTTCAAAGAATTTGTTATTTTCCAATTATAAACTTTCTTAGGACATCATTATAGAAAGACCCCTTCAACTTAAAATGCATGCATTATAATGTATGTTGCAATACTTTTGAGTAGGGAGGGTACTGTACCCATGTAAAAGTAAACTTCATACAATATTTCAGGTATTCAGGATGATTTTTTTTTCTTCTTAATACCCTAGGCTTGAGCTTTACACTTAAAAGTGCTTTATTTTTGCAATTCATGTAATACTTTACTAAATTACTACACACTTCCAAGAATAGTGACATAAACTAAAGACATGATCAGGGAGGGTAAACCCATGAGAAAGGGCCTTATGATGCTGATCCAAGAGTATAAATGGAAACTTTAACTTTACCTTACAAAAGCTTTAATTAATATTGGTATAAATATCTTTTTATCCTACATAATAATGTATTTCTCCTACATTCAACTATTTCCTGTTGACTGTTCAAAATATGTTGGAATATATCCACAGTTAACCCTATATTAAGTGGGGGGGGGGTCAATTTGACCCCCCCTTGACGAATTTCGCGACCATGCCGCCGTGCAAAATTTTTTGATCGCGTCGCTCGCTGACTTTTTCCTTTCAAGTCTCGCGCATCTTTTGAGACCATTTTCGCGAAAATCGGACGTACCGTTATGACGCTGCGCGACTTTTTATACATGCATGTCAACCCAAAAATAGCTCAAAAACATGATTTTGTGTACGAAATCAATGGAAATTGTGTTTTCAGCCAAAAATCGTAAATGTATGATTATTTTTGCTTGTACTGGTTGAAATGAATTAATTTTATGTTGTTTATGATTGCAAAAGTGTCCCCAACAAATTTCATCAAAAAAACAATAGAAAACAAAAGGTAAAAAAAAAACCAATACATAAGAAATTCACAAAACAATAAAATACATAAGAAATTAATTCCAATTCGGCAATTTTTTTTGTAGATTAATGTGAGAAATGTCAGAATGAATATTTTCACCAAAAATTAGAATTCTACTAGCTATTGTAAGTGAGTTATAGGTGAAAACATAATTTCATACACTTATTTGCATAATTAATTACTTAAAAAAATAGAAAAAATTAAATTTTTGAAAATTTTACTATACAGTCGTGTAGTTTACATCCAGCTCTATGCGCATGCAAATTTTCGCGCCGATCGCGCGATCAGCGGCGGAGATCTGAAGGGGGGGGGGGTCAAATTGACCCCCCCCCCCAGTAAATCTCTGTCTGAAATGCCCAGTTAAAATAGGGTTAAGGAAAGGGAGATTAACTGATTTGTGGACTGTTAGGTGACATTAAATGGACTTTGCAGGAAATTTATCTCAATGACATAACAGAAAATATGTTACATTTATTTGTTGACCTTTAAAGTTCTGTGCTCGTTTTTTTTTACAAGGTATTTGTTATTGATGTTAATATGATACACAGGATTACAATAATGATGTTGTTTCTTTATTCCAAATTCTTACAGTGGTCCAGAGAGTACAGCCATGCTTGAGATGCTGGCCTCTTTCAAGAGAGGATACTTTAACGGTATCCGGGTCAGAGTGGACCGCCTCCAGACACTCATTGCATCTTCCTTCGTAGAACATCTCGACTTCCAAATGCCGGAAGGAAGGTAATTAAAAGAGAAAATCTTCAAATTAATGACTGTATGAATGTCAGCTTGGATATATTGTGTAGTCACTTGTCAATAACTCCCTCCCCTCCATAAACTAAAAAAAAAAAGATAAACAAAAATGATAATTATGTGTCACTTTCAAAAACCTTGCCTATAAATGTGAACAAGAACATCAAAGAGGTAGTTGTTAGTTGTAAGCATATGTTTTATGCAAAAGTCTTGGTTAACTTTATTTTGTAGGTATACTACAGTCAGCAGATCTATAACTCTTTAATAGCTGTGTTCTTCTTTGTCCTCCTCTTCTTATGAACATTTGGGTTTGTGACAATAGTAGATAACATACCTGGCACTAGTGCTGGGCGATATTTTGATATCGAAATTATTCGATGTTGAAAAAATATCAAATATACGATAATGATCTCATGAATATTTCAAAATATCGCCAGAGACACGATGTAGCCTAAAATACCATCAATTATGAAAACCTAGTGGGGAAAATGCATGCACTGCAGTGGGGAGGGACCCCAAAATCCCTATACTCTGCACATGAGTGCTAATGCCTGTAATCATACAGGTAGAAACAGGGAGGTGGGGATATAAGAGAGAGACCTCCATGCTGTTCAGCTATCAAACTTGTGGTATTCAGAGCAGTAGTGTATTTAGTATATTTTGTCAACAAACAAAACAACTCTGTCAACACACTGCCCACCAAAAATGCTATTTATAAACAATCAACACCATGACTCTCCTGATCTAGTTACAAGAGGGTCTGCACAAAGCAACATTGTTTTGACTATGTTTTGATAACAGCCCTACAGGGCGCACTGTCAATTTAAGCCTAATATAGATTTATCTTCTTCATCATAAATCTGTTTTTCAACTTAGGCAATAAATTGTGTTATTGACAATGTTTTTTCCACAATTAATCAAATGAGGTTTAGATCAAATATCGCCAGCTCTACCTGGCACTGTTGAACTATTCTAATTGACTACTTGTGAGGATGCAGTAATAAGTCTTTGGTATATCATATCTGCTTAAATAGTCACTCATTATTTTATTATTTGGTGATTATGATTCTTTATGTTTTGTTATCAGTGCTGCCAACATCTTATTCCGTCCCATGGAGGAGCTGAACGTGGACCACCTGCCCCTCAAGGTTACCAAGAAGATGAGCTCCTACAACGCCCCTGAATCCAGACCCCATGATGACTTCAATATCATGGTAAGCACCGAGGGAGGACCAGGGTGTTTAGCAATACAGCTGTAAAAATCATCTCTCAAAGATTTTGTGGCCTGTTCTGATATGCAGTCATTGAAAGAGTCTGTTTCCCTGAAGTGTGAATGTCACATTATGTATTGATGCGACAAGCACAAAAGGAATCCATATGAGTGTAATAGATGATTACACTGACAAATTCCACATCAATAATATCATGATGAACATCTCATCACCATAAATATCAAGATGAGATACGTCAGAGTTATCAAGATAAAATGTATTGTGAAACATCACTTAGAAGGACTTTGCTTGATCTATTTGTTGTGTATCATAATTGTTCGTGTTGTGTATTTTGTAGGAGCTGGAATGGAAATCTACTTGGGAAGTAATGCAAGAACTTGCCAAGAGGACAAATCTGAGTATTCAGGGAGAGATTCTGGGGTTACTGCACAGAAGAGAAGGACCTAACTTTCTGATTGATGAAGGTGACTCTTGATTGAATGTCACATTCGTTGTTTTTTCATATTTTTTGTTTTTGGGTTTGATTGTGAAAATAGTTTTGAGTATCATTTTGATGGTGGTAGTGGTATTGAGAGTAGTCAAGGGTGATGAGAACTGAGGTCTATTGAAAGAAAATAATTAATTTTGATATGGTTCATGGATTAGTTTATCTTATGATGGTGGGATGGTAATGTGAGGAGGATGATGATGATGATGATGACGACGACGACGACGACGACGACGGCGGCGGCGATGATGATGATGGTGTTGATGAAGATGATGATGACAATAACAACAATGATGTTGATGTTGGGGATGAAGATGAAATAAAGAATGAAAGAAAAGGAGGGAAGCAAAGAAGGTAGAATGACAAGAAGAAGGTGGTGATGATGAAGAAGAAAATGGTGATAATGATGATGATGATTTCAGTGAATATATAGATTGAGAGCAGTACAGTCTTTGTACGGTTGATCACTGTCATGTGATTATTACAATTTTATATATGTTTGTTTGCATTCTTTCCTTCAGTGAGTGTTGGTGAAAGATTAAGCATCTTGTACCAGAAGGCCCGTATCTTGAAAGACTGGTCCACTGTACGTTACTGTGCTAGTATTATGGGGAAGGTAGTCGATAGTCTGGCGCCCTCTATCACATCGATGTTGGTCAATGGCAAGTTTGTAAGTCTTACATGAAATTTCTTTTCTTTATGTTTGTTGTGATATTTATTTACTGATTTGTTTATTTTTATTCATACTATAACAATCATTTGCTACATACTCATAAATTTTTGTATCATTAATTTAAATTCGCTTAATCCCTCATACATTCAGATGTGAATGATTGGGGAATTTAGTCAGCCTTTCTCTTTCCCCTATTTTTCTTCGTGAACAGTGCTTCCATTAATGATTTAATTTTTTTATATGACCCATTCTGATTGTAATTAATGTATATTTCATATGTGTTCTTTGTTTACTTCACATTATCCCAAATATTACCTGAAAATTTTATTTGTGTAAATTGAAAATTGTAAAACCAGGAATTTTTGCAAATTTCACAAGGAGTCGAGCTTTGCGAAAGTAAAATGCACGTGAACACATCTTTTTGAATGCCAGTTCATTTTGCAAGCATTTAATTTTCGCAAATTTCACAAGGAGTCAAGCTTTGCGAAAGTAAAATGCACGTGAACACATCTTTTTGAATGCCAGTTCAAGACTTGATTAGCAATTTGTGGAAGTTTCATACACATGAGACAGCCATCAGTTCCTATTCGCCAAAGTTTAGTATTTTATAGTATATTTGTGTAAATTTGTGAATTATCATTTGTCACTTGTGTTAACCCATTGGCTACGGAAACTGGATGTGCCCTGTGTTAACTCTATGAGATTTTCAGAGTCTCGGAGGCAACGGGTTAAGTTTGAAATGGAGAGAGTAAAAACTTGTAAAACATGCATATATTCTCACATATTCACACCCTTCAGATCACAATTGGTGTCTTCGGCCACGAGGAAGAGGTGATCAGTCGACCCCTGACCCCGGCCGAGATCAAAGCCATCATCTTTGACCGGTGTCAGCCCTACGACCTGAGGCAGGCCGTCATGCAGCAGGAAATGGTCATAGCCCTCGGCAAGATCATCTCCACCCGACCCGAACTCTTCAATAACGTCCTCAAGATCAGAATTGGGTGAGAATGATGAACATACTTAAAGGGTTCGTTAAGCAAAGTTCCAATTTAAACCATCTAAGCTTCGTGATTGCCCATGCTACAAGTGTCTTTGATAAGGTCTGAAAAGGAAACCCTAAAAAAATTGCAGCTCAAAATGATACTTGTGTGTTTTCAAAAAGTGAAAATGAATGAGCAACCATTTTAATTTTTCCCCCATAGACTCGTATTTTATAGAAGTTTCGTCTCCAGGGCATTTATATCTTCATGTACTAATGTTTATGTCAAATTCAAATATTAAAATTAAATGCGAGAAGATTTGTTCATGAAAACATGTTTTGTCAGTAACCAGGAATTGGGTATTCTTATGACATTGTGTCATCTTGAATTGTGTTTGATTTTTATTTTGCAGTTGGTTGTTACATGCCATGGAATCAGAACTGGAAATCACATGGAAAGAAACTGGGGTAAGTTGTATGAAAGGCCTGATTGAAAAAGCATGCAGTGGCTTATTTTGGACAGCAATTATTCTAGAGCTGTCAACTTCTAAGATAAATGTTAAAACAATTGTAATTGTTATCCTGCCATTTTTATGCCTCCACACCATCATACTTTCAGGTTATTCATCTGATGGCCTCTTTGTGCATGTGTGCATCTGTCCACTAGTTATTTCCTTGTTACCACAATAACTGAAGAATTGCTGATCAGACTTCTATTCTTTCTTCCTTTCCACCTTCCTACATTTTTTTCTTTCCTTCTTTCTTTTCATTATATATTTATTTATTTGTGCATATATGTTTGTTAATCTATGAATGTTTATGTTTTAAATTATCATTGTTAAATTTTTATTGTTGATTACTTTGCAGATCAAAGTATCAAAGATTAAACAAAGAAATAAATAATGGCTACTTAGTAATATTTTGTTGCCTCTTCTATAATGTTATGATTTGTTTTCATTAAAAATATATGTTCTTGAGGCCTATCAATT
>JZLH01S0048878.1:10798-28356 GCA_001188425.1 Eucidaris tribuloides
CTACCTACGGTAAGTAATACGTTATTATTATTATTATTATTATTATTATTATTATTATTATTATTATTATTATTATTATGATTATTATTATTATTATTATTATTATTATCATTATTATGATTATTATTATTATTATTATGATTATTATTATTATTATTATGATTATTATTATTATTATTATGATTATTATTATTATTATTATTATTATTATTATTATTATTATTATTATTATTATTATTATTATTATTTTGGGCTAAATGTCCGTCATAATCATCTAATGATACAGGCCTTGCGTAAAATGGAATTTGATTTAATATTGCCAATTCGGCAAACGAGCATTTCGACGGAAAATTCCAAAATCTTTAGTCTTAAAGCTCGCTTTACCGTCTAACCTGGTTTAAAATCGCCCAGTTTTCTTTACTTTTAATCAAATTATAGACTGAAACAAGTAATACCATCAGTTCCTGAAATCAATCTGTATATTGGGTAGCTAGACAGTACAATTATCATGTATACTTTCCGTCTATAGGCCATCATTTTTGCTGTTAACTAGAATTCATACATGTTTACACAAATCAAGCCTTCAAAAATGCACCTTTATTCGTTTACCTCCTAAGTGTTCAACTATGAACATCCGGAACATTAGAGAATTTCAGTGCTCCGTAGTTTAAACAAAGGTGAAAGTAACACAATGTAGCACAAAGACCAGATTGACCCTAAAATTACTAGTGGCACAGAAAGGGTAGTGATGGGCTTTCCTAACAGGTATCCGTATTTTACCAGTAGGCCTATAAGAAACCAAGATGATAAAACAGCCTACCTGTAAGATAGCCGGCCGACAGTCTTCCTATACCACCGAAAGCATACGACCAACCTAAGGCATTGGGGAAGTGGTCTCGCTCGACGAAATCGTTCAAAACAACAACACAGAGAGGAAAGTACGCTCCACTGGCTAATCCGTACATCAGCGAACCAGCCATAAGCGCCCAATAGGAATTTAAGATTGGGTCTAACAAAAGTGGTAGTGCCGCGACAAACGATGAGATTAGCAAAAGTTGTTGAGCTGTTATCAAGTGGCAGTCAACTAAGAATCCGTGACCACTCCGTGATATAATGTTGGAAATCCCAGCAACGGATGCTACAAAGGTTGCATCGAGTGGAGCAATTCCTTTCTCCTCTGCGTGTGGAATCAGATAGATGAGCCATCCCATGTAAGAAAAGCGACCGCAGAACTGCACGAGCATCACAATCACAGTACAGATGTCTTGGAAGATTGATAGTCCTAGAAAATACACAAGCCTACAAATTATTGACAAGTGCTGACCGTCTTTCTGCGATGACGGTCCACTGATGCTACAGCTAGAAACACCACGTATTCTCTCTTCCTTAACACATATCCTTTCTTCTAATGATAATTGTACGTCTCCTGATGTGTTATCTTCTGTTTCGAGGTACTCCTTGTTTGCTACCATGCTGTCGTATTTCGTCTTTGGTGAAGGCACCGACTGTAGATCCCCCTGGGTGCGGGAATTAAGTGGCCTTAGCAAAGCTCCACACACCGATACATTAAAACAGAGCCCGCCTATGATAAGAAGAGCTCCTTGCCACCCGTACGTATCAATAAGGACCTGGGCCAGTGGCGCTAAGATTAGAATACCAACACCAGAACCTGCATATGCTAAACCGTTGGCCAAGGTGTAGCGTTTGTCAAGTATCGGCTGACCATTGTAAGACTTGGAGTGAGAGATAGACCAAGTCCAAACCCTGTGGATAAAATAAAAGTTAAAGATTAGAGTCACAACCATATATATCGGAAAGAAGGATGGAGGCGTCTTGATTTTGTTTATGATTCTATCGAGAAAGGTCCCGAGTTCGAGTCCCATAATGTTCAAACTGTTCAAATCAAAGACCTCGTTTTGTTAGGAATCCTCCGTATGTTGATGGAAATCCTCTACCGTGCCCCTGATATACCCCTTCGGTAAGTGTATATACACGTACACACACACGTACACGTACACACACACACACACACACACACACACACACACACACACAGACAGACAGACACACAGACAGACACAGACACGCACACATACACACACACATACACACACACACACACACACACACACACACACACACGCAAACACACAAACAAAGAAACAAACAATCAAACAAACGCATTCACGCGAACATGTATGACATAGGATTTCCATTCCACAAAGAGATCAGTGAAAGAGGTTGACGAAAATTAAGCATGTTTATCAGAGTTTCTTGAATTTTTCATTGATCTCTTTGTATGAAATAGAGTTACACATAAAAAGCTGTTTACGGACAACACTCTAAACTACATTGCTTAAGTATAACGAATATTTGCGCACCCGATAAACAGAGACTCACGCCCAACTGAACTAGTGTCTTTGACATTGAGGCAGCAATCAGACCCAACCCGGCAACTAGGCCACCTGCCATGGCAACTGGTCTACATCCAAACCTCCGACAACTTGGTCCACTGACAAGACCTGTACAAAAAAACAACAACAATATGATTAATTCCAATGGATACTCGTCCGTATACAATGAGCAACACTGACCAATTTTTAGCGCGCGCAAACACATGCACGTTACGTGCGCACGCGCGCACACACACACACACACACACACACACACACACACACACACACACACACACACACAACACACTCGCACACACGCACACACACACACACACACGCGTACACACAATTTCGGTCGCATAATGTCAACAAATAAAACCCTTTGAATTGGAGCTGGAGATAATGTTAAGAAGAGCTGTGTGAAGAGGACAAGACTCGATGTGAGGTGACAAAGTAGTAGACTTATACGGCTTCATTACATTTTGACATACCCTCCCTATTTAAAAGTGTTGCAACATACACTATAACACATGGATGTTGAGTTGAAGGGGTCTTTCTATAATGATGTCCTAATGAAGTTTATTATTGCGAAAGAACAAATTGGGTTGACAAGACATCAATGAATATTCTTTCTCCTTTCTAGAGATTATCAAATGCAGGCGCACCCACGACAGAGGGGCTGGAACATAAAATTTAACATTTTTTCGCCTCCCTTTACGGGTGAGGTGTTAATTTACTCTAGCATCGTAATTTGGTTTTATATTTCCCATGAAACGGTTTTGATGGTTTTAAAAGAATTCCAGCGAACGAAAAATGCCAACATAATCCTCTGAAGCGGTCTCAGAAAGAAGACCACACCCCGCGAAGAAGAAAGCGCCTACTATCTTCATAAGACAGTGGTAAGGAGGATAAGGCTACTAATTAAAGATGATGGCCTCTCCGCATCATTATATCCAATGTACTGAAAAGTCACATGAAAGGAATAAAGATGATAAAGGATGAGCAAGCCACCATTTATTGTTCCCCATTGACTTATATTTTTAATTTATCTTTAGAAAAAGGCCTATTCCCAGATGCACTTAAGATAGCAAAAGTGACACCGTGTATAAGAAAGGTTAAAAGATGACCGCAGGAATTACAGACCTATTTCAGTTCTGCCAGTTATTGCAAAGTCTTGAAAAATTAGTTAATAATCGTCTAATGAACTTTTTGGAGTCTACTAACATTTTGTACAGACACCAGTATGGATTTCGTAAGAAATACAGTACAAAATTATCATTAATCAATTTGGTTAATACGTTATTACAGTCAATGATAAAGGCAAATTACCCTAGGTATATTTATAGATTTCAAAAAGGCATTTGACACAATAATCCATCGCATCCTCTCTGGCGAATAGAGATTATGGTATAAGAGGCATTGTGTTGCAGTGGTTCCAGAATTACTCTCCAAACCGATCGCAGTATTGTGTTACAAGGATGAAATATCCAGTAGTAGAAGGATTACTATGTGGTGTCCCACAAGGATCAGTTTATAAGGACGCCACGCTGTTTTTGTATACATTAATGATCTACCAGCTCAACTGACTATTTTCAGTTTAGACTATTTGCTGACGATTCAAAACATTTTTCATACTTTCCTAAAGGTACAAAAGAAATTGATATGAATGAGGTAAATGGAAAATGAAGATGTACAAAAAGGTGTTTGTAAATAAATTAACTATAAATTTGAAGAAACTAATTATATGATTATTAAAGGACCAAGACAAGCCATTGCAATTAAAGGTGTATTAACAGTATCTGAAACGGTTATAGATAGAGCACATGTAGCATCTTTCGTAGGAATTCCAAATTGATGAAACGTTGATGTGAAGGATCAAAATTCAACGTATTAATAAATGCATTAGGAACAAAATTGGTTTGCTTTTTAATTAAGATACTATATTCCAAGACATGTCCTGATGCTTTATATAATGCTTTATACAATCACACACATACTTTATGGAATTGAAGTTGGGGAATAGCTACAAAGCCACCTAAATATGTATACATTTGGCACAGAAAATGGCCATGAAAGCAATTATCATTTTCCCCACTTAGAACAAGTTTTGGGCCATATTCACCAGTCTAAGATATTAAATGTTTATGATCTGCTATGAACTTGCAGTATCGACTTTTGTATACGATTTACACAAGGGAACAATTTACCGCATTCTTTAACACAATATTATGAGACGATGAATCATGCATACAGGACTAGAGGCAAAGAACATTCCGTGCTTAGACTCCCGAAATGTAAAACGAACATGGTACATTTTCTATTTCTTTTGTTGGAACAAAGTTCTGGAATAGTTTGCCCCAAAATATTCGAGAAGAAAGAACAAGGTTTTCATTTCGAAAAAATCTAACAAATCATTTGTTAAATAAGGTTAGTGATCAGAATACTGACATGTATGTTTATCATAATCTACATTGAAAGAACAAATACTTTAGAAAGGTAGAATTGAAATGACATTGTTTGTAAATATAGGTATGATGGGAGAACCATTCATGACTAGCACGTGTGCTAACTTTTGGTTTCTCCCTTTAACAACATTCTCTTTTGTTTTCAGAACCTTTTGCCTATATGCATGTATATACACACTTATTCATGTTTTTGTCTTTTCCTTTTACAAAAAGACTTTTGATATTCACCCGCAAGGCGGGTGACGCAATGGTAGGTTTCGACGTAGCATACCCACAGTGGGGTTACACAGAAGAATTTTGTCACTTAGAGTTCCCCACTGTGTGAACTGTACATCAAATTTTCCATTGCGATCCGCAAAATTGCGGGGGAATACAGAAAAAAACACTGCGCTAGCCGTATAGTACTTTGTTAACGATTCAATTGCGATGAGCAGTCCGTTTCCATGCGTAACAAAACAAGTTTTTTGCACCGTGCGGGTTATAGAAGCGAATTATTTTCGACTTTTTAACAGCAGAGGGTTGATAACGATATCTTTGAAGTGTCAGAGGCGTCGTTAGCTGGAGCATGGAATTTAGTGCATAATGGTGGCTATAAGAAGCCCCTCCCACTGTAGCGGAAGATTTGAGGTTCTTTTGCGGAGTAACCAGGACTACGAACTGTTTTGTGATATTTATTCATTTTTTCTTTTTTTTTCTTTTTTTTTTGGGGGGGGGGAAGAGCGGCGTGTCTTCTCGTCAGTGCATTGAATGATTCCAGGGGCGTCATCCATGTTTCGGCATTTGCGTGGGGGGGGGGGGGGGCAAAAGTGAAAAAATGCCAAAATTTTCCGGCCGCCGTCTCATCTGGCGCGCAAACATCGTAAAGCAAAGTTTTGCGCGCCAAAGCGCACGAAAAATTGACAATTTTGTATGTTTAACAGTATTTTTATGCGTGTTTAATGGTTTTTATAGTGCTTTCCAATGCTTTTCAAAACATTATTTCAATGCATATTATGATTTTTTTTTTCAGTTGTCATAATTATTGGGGGGGGGGCAAATCGAATGTTTGCCCCCCCCCAATATTTTCATGGGGCGGGGGGGCGATCGCCCTTATGAAAAAAACAGGATCGACGCCTCTGAATGATTCAGTTGAGTACATCTTCATTGAGTGAAATTTTTAATTACGATGAGAATATATTTACCGGTCAGCATGTATTTAATGTCTTTGGAATTTAATCTAATAATCATCATTGTGCCCCCCCCCCAAAACTGCATTGGTCTGCTTTGATTGCCCCAAAGAAATATCCTATTCCAAAAACTTGCTGATTCCTTTGTTTTTCTTCTCCACAAATAATGCTTTTGGATTAACACAAGAAAGAGCAATTCACTTCTTTCTCCCCACATCCCACCCCACCACCTCAACACACCACACACACACACACACACAAACACACACACCAACACACACAGCACACACACAGCACACACACACACACACACACACACACATACCATACACACAATACCACATACACACACACAAATACATCATTTACACACACATATTTACACACACATACATACACACACACACCATTCACACACACATACCATACACACATACACATACACATCACACAAATACATACCATACAACACACACACATTAGTCACATACATACACACACACACACACTCACTCACTCACACACTCAGTCATCTCACTCACACACAACACACACAAACACAAACACAACACACATACACACATACACAAACACACACAAAAGTTCCTGTGAACATACCACTTATAAATGAATAATTATGTATAAAATCATCTATAAAATCTCATGACATTTTAATTCTGATATTATTTGTCCACACACAGCTGTTGCGACACAGAATTAAGTCCATAGGTTATTAAATGTGATACAATCATACAGACACACTTTTTAAACACCAATACACATATGTAATACATGTTCAAGGGAACTGATTTTTAACAAGATAAGAGTATCTCCAATTCATTGACTGCTTCTGTTCTGATAATGGTTTTGATCAAATGCAGAACCTTAATTAATTTGTTTGATGACAATGGTTTTACCCTCTGGATTGAGCATAAATTACTGGTGGCAAAAGGTGCTAAATATGAAGAAAAATGTGTCCTAGTAATGTATGATACTTCAATGTACCAGTTCTTATCATGGATTGTCTCAATTTGACATCTTTTGTATTAAACTTTTAGTACAGTTACAATCAAAAATACTAGTACTGTCACTGTTTATCACTGTCTTGAAATTCACATGCCAGTGGGGTCAATATCATAGTTTTTTGAAGTTTCTAGATCATTTATCACAAACAAGCAGGGTGGTTGACCTGGGGGGGTGAGGGAACGTTGTCTCCCCAATTTTTATCAAAGTGAAATAAAAATAATGGGAGTTTGGTGTTTTTCCGAAAAAAATTTCCCCCGACCCCCCGCCCCACTTAAATTATTCACTGAAGGGCATTTTTCGGCTGATTATTTGGTCACAATTTCTTGGCCACAAAACTTTTTCAAACAGATTTTCGCCCGCACCTCCCCCCCCATAAGATTTTACCCTGGACACCGGCACCCTGCAATAAGCATGCAATTTTATTTTCTAAATAACACATTTAGACAAGCAAAGCATACTTTTGCCAAAAACCAATCATAGTTCTACCGGAAGTCCTCTTAAATACAAAAGAAAGTTCAGTAGTGTGATTGACACAAAAATTGAACTGCCTCTAAAATTCCTGATCATTGTTCAATTGGATTAAAATTAACTTGAATTTATAACCTTGAAATTGTAAACTGTGTTATCAGAGAAGTTAAAAGTACAGAATATTGCTCAATCTTTTCAATTTTTATGATTGCTTCATTTATACTCAAAGGGGCCAATTGCATCACACTATTTTACATTCATGATGCTTTAAAAAAACACACACCAAATGGAAAGCCCTAACAGCAAGATTTTTTCTCTTCTGCACATTATGCTCTTTATCATACATGTATTGGCTAGAATATTTTGGTAGATATTTGCCATTAAAATTTTCTAAACTTTTCTAAGATTTTAAATAAAATTATAAATTTAGTTTAGGACTACATATTGCCTGGAAGTATTTGTAATTCCATAGTATTCTGTACGAAAAGATGAATAATTTGATGTCTTGTTCCATTGAGGCAGATCGAGATATATCCAGCAATGACGATGACCGCTCTGTTAAAATCATGTAATGCCATGGCTAACAGAGGTCCCACCCTTCTATCAATGCAATATGGGCTTGGTCCATCTCATCATTATCCTGAATTCCTGATCATGCCAATGAAGAAAAAAGAAAATAGATCATAAAAACAGTTGGATCTGATCATAAACATGACGAAAGAAGCATTGAATCAATCACCTCAGATCTTAGTTAGTTAGGCAGTTTAGGTATTTAGAATTATGAGCTCTAAGTTACATCATGTAGAACTATATTTGAACATTTCATAAATGTCATATACTTGGACATTATTACTGTATCATGATCCATGATAATTCTCTTAACTGTTGCCGATGGTCATGAAAAATCTGATCACCGACTCTTTCATTGACACTGCCTCGGCTTCTCGGCTGCCCTGGCGGATTATTCTGGATGGGCCCGGTGCCAACCTACACAAGTAAGGGGTGTAGGATACAATAGATTGCTATATTCACCCTTACACCTGTCTGTATTCTCCACTCGGGTAAAATGTCATTTCATGTGTGAGGCAGTGAGAAAGGTTCCAAAAAATCTTGGCTGGCACCTAATAAGTTTGAGAATTTTTTTATTAAAGAAACTAATGTAAAGCCAAGGATTAGTTTTGGGCGATTTTTTGTTTTTATTTGACAAATGTCATTTCACACCAATAACAGATTCTGAATTTCTTTTTGTTTTTTTTATAATTAATTATTTAAATTAATGAAAAATCTCGGGGGGGGGACCCCAAATATTTCAAATTTTGACTCTATTTACATTATGGCATCCAAAGGTTATCCGAGTTATTAACCTTATTAACCACTTTGGATGCTATGGCTATGCTGTAAATATAGCCGAATTCAGGGGTACCCAAATCTCGGGGTTACGCCCCTTCCCCCCCCCCCATCCCCCGAGATTTTTCATTAATGACGGGAGTGCCTTGGGGCCTGGACGAAGCAACACGAACTCAGCCCTGAGGATGCGCAGCCGCGATACAGCCCGCCCTAAATAGCGGTAGCGCTCCCTCCGAGCTTAGCGAGACGGCCCCAGTGTACTAGAAAGCGCGTTCATTTTAATATGCCTCTAAAACAACTTTCATGATCTTTAAATTCACTGAAATTAATATGGGAATTACCTATGAAAGATGGATGCCAACGTTCCGTGTCGTCAATGGTATGCAACCAGTTGCCAACGCACAAATCGTTGCATTTTTGCTCAATTCAATTCACAAGACTCCATCGGTACTGTGCAATCATAAACGCAAAGCTGTCGTGCACGGTAATGGCGGCGATCGATCTTCCTTTGCCGCGCGTCAACAGCTATTTAATTGAGTCCGCCCTATGGTCTAGGCACATGTAAAACTCTTTCTGATTGGCTACTGGCATAGGGGCCCCGAATAAAATAAAAGGTGATCGTTACCCGCTGCGGGGTATATATACACTTCCTTTACAAAATGTCATAATCATGATACTGACATTGTATCAAAATAGACTACAATTTCCTATTATGTAAGATTAATATAAGTATGTATTATATGCATGCATAGGTGTAAATACCTTATTATATCATTGTATAATTTCATGTTATCATATACAATTTCATGTTAATGTCATCATATACAATTTTATGTTATATTCTTATGTAATTTCATGTTATCATTATGTTCATATGTTAATATGTTGTTAATAAATTCAATTTAATTCAATTAATAATAATAAATTCAATTCAAGTAAATTTTAGGTTGTTTGCAATAGTAAACCGCTTTCACAATTACGAAAGAATGATAAATTATAACTTGGAAAGTTGAAATATGGGTCGTATCCTCCTTACCACTGTCTTATGAAGATAGGAGGCGCTTTCTTCTTCGCCGGATGTGGTCTTCTTTCTGAGACCGCGTCAGAGTAACATATTGACATTTTTGTTTGTTGGAAGTCTTTCCAAGCCATCAAAACCTTTTCACGGGAAATATGAAACGGAATTAAAATGTTTGTGTGAATTAACACCCCACCCCTATATAGGGGGCGAAAAAATATTAAATTTTATTTTCCACCCCCTCTGCCGTGTGTGAGATTTGATAATCTCTCTGCCTTGGAGAAAAAAGGAGAAAGAATATTTATTGACATCTTGTCAAATAATATGTTATTTTTCCAATAATAAACTTCATTAGGACATCATTAAAGAAAGACCCCTTCGACTCAAAATGCATCCGTTATAGTGTATGTTGCAATACTTTTGAGTAGGGAGGGTATGTGCTTTCATGAATGTAGGCACAAGATATGAACACCGGATAATTTCATACTTGGTGTTGGTGTCGAGTGTTGGTGCTCATTTGACACTAATACTAAATAACAAGTGAAATCACTCAGAGAATGTGTAAGTGCACTGTAGCCTGTATCCATTATGATGTACAATTTCTATGCGACTATTGGTGACGTCATCATATCGTTGTTTACTGGAACACTTCAATTTGGGTGAAAATGTGTCCTACTGCAAAAGGGATCTGCGGTGGAAAGAAACAGATCAACTGTATGTGGCATAGCCTATGTACAGTTAAATGTATAATCGGACCTCTATAAAAAAAAGTACAATATAAGGAGCTAGAGTAGTTTGACTGCGCGCAGCCGGTGGGTATGCCTCCGCACTCCCAGTCCAATTTATTTAAATTGAAATACATCATTCATTTATATCTGTTCAAAGTTACCATGGTGAAGAAGTAAAATATGATGTACCGTATACAAGGTATCGTATCGTAACCTTTGACCTTTCAACACCAAAATCTAATCAGTTTATCGTAGCCTCACAAAACATACCTGACCCAAGTTACATCAACATCCGATTAACCGTTCTTACATTATCGCAGTAACGAACCCAAATCACACATGTTTGAGGCCTCGTGACCATTGACCTTTGAACTCTGAAATAATAATTAGTTCATCTGTGCCTTACAATATATATTCTAAGTTTCAACATCCAACAGCTATTCTCAATTTATTGTGGTATAGGTGCCAAAATAAACCTTTATGAGGCCACGTGACCTTCTAACTTTGACCTTTCAACTCCAAAATCTAATCAGTTCATTGGAGCCTTATAAATATACTTCAACCAAGTTATATAAAAATCCGACCAGCTGTTCTTAGGTTATTGCGGTGACAGACATGTATGAGGCCTCGCGACCTTTCACCTTTCACCTTTGACCTTCGGAATCAAGTGAATTCATCGATGCTTTATACTTGTCCAACCAGCTGTTGTACAGTTATCGCGGTAATGAGCCCAAATCGGGCATGTTTTAGGCCCTTTGACCTTTGACGTTTGACCTTTCAACACCCCAAAACCTGGGACTGCTGTCGTGGCTTTGACAGATGTTTACATTGGAGGATCGTTTGGTGTCGTTTCAGAAGGGATCGGGTGCCACTCCAGTCACTCCCACCATGAAATGGGAATTCATGAAGCACTTGTCACTGAACAAAAACAATACGAGAGAAATACTCACCTGTGAAATCTGCTGTGGTCACACACAACGAACTAACCAAACCGATCATAGATGTTTCCACATGGAACACTTGGCGGAATGTTGGCAGGAACACACCCAGACACTTGGCGATCCCTTCGCGGAATATCAGGGTGGAGTGCGCCGCTAGGATGACCAACCAACCCCAGCCGCCATCTGGGGCTTCCCCACTGGTTTCGGGCTTGCTAGTGGCGGTTGGGCTGGCCTCGTAGTTTTGGTTACTGGAATCGTTTGTATGAAAATCAATTTTCTTCAACGGGATTTTTTCACTTTGCAAACATCTTTTTCTTGGCATTATGCACCTGTTTTGAAAAATCACAAACCGAATTTTAAAAAGTCATAATCACAGTAGTCTTTGTTTTTCATATTAAAAAGAAAATGTTTAAACCCAATGCAGATCCAGGGTTACCTGTGGAGAGCTACGTCCATTGCCTGGTATGCAGTCATACACAAATATTCTAACGAAATATTTTGTTATTGTAATATCTTTCAATGATAACTTGTACGGCAATATTCCCTCTAGCAAATAAATATAATTCACTCAACTCTTTCGCCACCATTGTGTTCAATAATTCCATTTTATAAAGTTCCGGAAGAGTAAAGTCGTTGGTATGTGGAACTAAGTGGAGCATGACTATGCACGCCTCGAAAATGACGCATATTGACGGTCATCATGTATTGCAGTCGTACGTGTCTTTTTTAAATCAAGATACGTTGTTATTTTCATGGTCTACGATTTAATCTTGTCTATGTTGACACACTCGAGTAAAAATAATTTGTCGAAATAATGGAAGATTGTTAGAAATGTATGCCAAAATAGGTCTAATCGACTAATGTTTATATTGATTTTTGACCAATAGTTTATTTACAGTGATTAAACAACACTTCTGTTTGATCTTACTGGGGAATACGAGCAGTGTTGTAGACAGGTCCGGGTCTCCTAGTCCGAGTCTGAGTCCGAGTCCTATGCTCTTCGAGTCCGAGTCCGAGTCCAGCATTCCGAGTCCCAAGACCTTACAATCCGAGTCTGAGTCCGACAGTATATGTGTTATGTTGACAAGATGACAGTATTATTCGTAAAAAGGGTTGAAATGGAAGCCTAAGGACAACTCACCCTGAGGACAACTCCCCCGGACAACTCTTGCAAGGACAATTCAGGTTTAAAAAACTGCAAACATTGTTTAACTCCTTTAGGGAGAGATGTCCTATAGGGGAATTGTCCCCAGGGGAGTGGTCATGTGGGAGTCGTCCTGGGGGAGTTGTCCTTGGGGCGAGTTGACGTAGGGGAGTTATTCTTGAGGGGGGAAGGCTGTTCTGTGGTGGAGTTTTCAGGTGGGTGTCATCCCATGAGCAGTTGTCTTCCCTTTTGGAAATGAACTAAAATGGATCTACCCCCTTTTGGAAATAAAGTCATTTTAATTGCTCATTTTTTACCACTTTTTGGTGGGAATTTCAACTTCTCGTTTGTGTTATCTGAAAGAGCTACTAACACTTTACAGATTGATGTTAAAAAAAAGTCACATTCGATGAAAAATGTGATCTTTTGGAAACAAGCTCTTTATTTGTTGAATAAAACACACCATTTTAAAAATCTGGCACACGCTTTTTGGTGGTCTTGTCCTGTAAGACACAGAACTTGCTTTAAACGTAGAATTATACATCTATACTCTCTATCATGAGATTTGATACTAAGATAAGAGATAAGGAGATACCTAACAGATGAAAGAAATTATACAGGGATGATGTGGAAACAAGTGGAAAAATGCATCAAAGCATGGAGAATACTCATTTTTGCAAAACCCATTGGGACTCGCTAGGGACTCGGGCCCGAGTCCGAGTCCCATGTATCCGAATCCGAGTCTGAGTCTGAGTCCGGGATTTTCGGACTCGAGTCTGAGTCCGGTCTCAAGTCCTACAACACTGAATACGAGTCATGTTGAAGAAAATGGTTTGATCTGTAAAAATGTTCGTATTTCTTCCTTAATGCAGTATCTTGACCAATCGTGTTTAGAAAACACGAGCATAAAATGTACATACTCTCTTGCTCTCTTGTCAGTGGATTGACTCTGTAATAAACAGGTGAGAATCCTGCAATCCAGAAAGCAAGATGTTAAGTGGGGTTATCTGAATGCAGACAGAAACTCGGGGCTGACAATTACGTTCTGTGTAAAATGATGCTGGCTTCAGTTGCATCCTATAGGTATAACATAACGATGTTATTTCCAGTTTATAAACAAAATCTGAACTACAAGCTTTCCTATGTTTCCAGCATAGGCGTATGCAGGATTTTGCAAAGGGGGGTGTTTATCCGCGGCCAAATCCTAGGTCTAAAATTTTTCCCGGTCACTGGCCCAGCCGCCGAAAAGTGAAAAAATAATTATTCCAAATTCGAGGTCAAAATTTTTTTCAAAAATTTTTGAACACCCCCCTTTTGCCAAAGGGGTGTTTGAACATCCCAAACACCCCCTGCGTACGCGTATGGTTACCAGTGTCTCTGATAAGGTTTAAAATGAAGCCCTGAAAAATTGCAATTCAAAATGATCATTATGTTCTTATAAAAAGTGAAAATCTTTGAGCGACCATTCCAGTTTCCCCCATAGACAGCTGTGTGGCAGAATTTTCATCAGCTGACAATAATTCATGTGTCGATTTTTATCTGCACATATTTTACAAGTTGCAGCATAACTGTCTGAAGTTCTGTGCGCTAGGGTGTTTAGGCTGCTCCAGGGTGTGAGATATGTCAGATAGCAAAGTTTGAAATTTTGTTTTTAAATGGGACTTCCACAATGTTATACAGTGTGTCTCAAAAAAAATTGTGCAAGTGAAAACCGTCCTCTTTGGCAATTAGAAAATACTTTGGTGACATGATGCTTTCGTCAACGTGAAGAGCACAGTCTTAGCTTTCAAATACCGTTAGGTTTGTTTAATGTGCTTGTCTTAATCTTGAGATATATTGATTTAAATAAGAAAGTGTAAATTCGCAATTGTGCCACTTTTACTACAGTCCCTTGTAAAATTGACACAATTGTGATTCCACCCTTTTGTTGTTTCCAACATATCTCGAGATTAAAACAAGCAAACTGAATTGCACCAATGGCATTTGAAAGATAAAACTTTGCCCTTGACGTTGATGTAAGCATCATGTCAGCAGAGTATTTTCTAATTGCCGAAGAGGGCGCCATTTACTTGCAGAATTGTTTGAGACATGCTGCAGCATGTCTCCAAAAATTGTTCAAGTGAAAAGCGCCCTCTTTGACAGTTGGAAAATACTGCTGTGACACATATTTACGACAATATCAAGGGCAACGTCTTAGCTTGAAAATGTTGTTTGTTTTGTTCAATTTGCTTGTTTTGATCTTGAGATATCTTGTAATGACCAAAACGATGGAATCCTCAATTGTGTCACTTCTAGGCGAAGATGGCCTGATGCTATTGTTTACTGAAGTAAAAGTGGCACATTTGTGATTTTACCTTTACGAGTTCAACTGAACATATCTCAGGATTAAAACAAGCAAACTGAACAGAACAAACCGCACTTGAAAGCTAAGACTATGCCCTTGATGGTGATTTCAGCATGACGTCACACAAATGTTTTTCTCATTTCCAAAGAGGGCACTTTTGACTTGCACAATTATTTTTGAGACACACTGTACAGTGTATTTAACAAACTAATTTGACAATTTTTGTATTTCTGTATCTAAGAAATCGTACTAAACACAAAAGTGATCTAATGATCGTTAATGATCGTTAATTTGTTCAGCCAATTTCATTTATGGTACTTATTTCGTAATCTTACTTGAGTCAATTCAATTCAATTTATTCAATTCAATTTATTCGGTCCAATGATAAACAACATGGAAACTTTGTATGGGTTCACATGCAACAAATATACAAAGACAAAGACACGAACAGATTAAAATCAATAAAGGAAATCAATTATCATTTTAAAAAAATAATATGAAACATGATACGCATTAAATTACTGTATTGCAAACAATTGTTTTGTTTAAAACGTGAGACATTTAAGTGAATGGATTATCGTTTGGAATACAGTAGTGAAAATTATGGAGAAAAAAGAAACCAGGAGGAAATATGAAATTATTAAATAAATAATATCAACTGTAGTATAATTCTGAAAAGTAGCATGAGTATGCGCATCATGCAACATATTACAAAATATGATAACATATTATAATATAAAACATTTAGGAACAAATACATACATATGTAATTAGATTTCCCTTTAAATTTCAGTTCACAAATGTCATATTTTGTGGCAAGATTACAAATGCGAGCTCGCATACTGCTAACCCAAGGCCGGGAGAGCGCCAAAAACAAACAAAAATACTCACACACACACACACACACACACACACACACACACACACACACACACACACACACACACACACACACACACACACACACACACACACACACACACACACACACACACACACACACACACACACACACACACACACACACACACACACATCCACACACACACACACACACACACACACACACACACACACACACACACACACACACACACACACACACACACACACACCCTTGCCCATCCTTCACAAGTAAACATACACACACAGATACAAGCACACATTCACAGTAGCACACATAAACAAATGCCTTAAACACGTGCACACACACGCACATACATACCTACATACACACGTGCGCACACGCGCACACACCCTCTCACATGTAATCACACACACATACACATACATTACATATACACCCACACACAGTAACACGTACACATAAACAACACACTCACCCCCCCCCCCGCCACACACACACAAAACCGCATTGCACAAAAATACGAAAAAAAAAAACCTCAACGCAGACCCTGGGCCAGCAGGACCCACGGCCCCTCAGTATAATTAAATTATTACTTAACGGCATTACTAACTACATTAATTTAACGACATTCAACATTCCCATTTCTCAGCGAAACAATTGAACAAGTGTGTATAATGACGGTGACAGGTTAAAAACAATAAATTGCACACTACTTATTTAAGACATTAAAATACTGTGGTTTATAGTTAGTAATCATATTTTTTTACAATTTATATGTTTTACAATTTATATGATTATTATGTCAACTATTTATAATTGTATTCTCATACCTCATTTTATTTTATGTTGTAAATTGTAAATGTTGAATTTTTATTGCGAGGCACGGCTCTCTGGAAGAGCAGGACCTCTTGGTCTTGAAGAGACCACCCTGTTGAAATAAAACGAAATAAATACATAAATGAATAAAAATAATGATTCACCAGCTGTATAATACAATTAAATGATATTATGACTTGTTTTATAGACTTACTTTGCACTTCAATGAAACACAGACACCGACGTACACCTGCAAAGTCTATTTCGGCAAGGTCTTTGACGATAGTGGCCAAATCTTTTCGTGGAACCTGGAGTAAAAGTTCTTCGTTTCGGCTGAAGCTTCTGTTCAAAGAATAAACTTGATTCATCACCAACCCATATTCATATGTTGACAATACTGACATTTCATGGCCGAAAATGAAGTTAAAAAGTGACATAATCAAATCACGTAGGAGAACATAAGGTAGAATAACTTGCAGGTATCTTTCGGTTGTTCCAATCGTGTAATTGTTGGTGAGCAATTTTACCTGTTCTTTGTTCAGCTGTATTGTAGGTATCGATACACATATGTTTCCATCCATAAAATATTTATATGTAAATTCAGCTGCATATAATGACACCATGAAAAATCAAAATAGGGGTTCAATTTGTTTACAGTTCTTCTGTACTTGCGAATTTAGTATGTTGAATGTTCTTGTATGTTTGTGTGTTGTACCGATGACGATATGACAAAGTACAAAAACATATACGCACAAGGCTGGATCAAGCTTGCATCAAGCCAGGGGGAGGGGTAAATTAGGCATTCCATCAAAAGCATTTTACAAGGTACAG
>JZLH01S0048883.1:8334-25866 GCA_001188425.1 Eucidaris tribuloides
GGGATTTTATTACGTAGAGTTTAATTTCGTGTACATGTAACAAAAACATTTCAGCAAAGATATTATTAAACTTGTGATACCATGTGAAGGCATTTTCCATTGAATTGAATTGTTTTTCACAAACCATATAGTTCATGCCTACACCGTACTGTACTGCACCTGTCTTTCCAACCAAATAGACGTAAACATGAAATCAACTACTTTCAAGTCACACTCTACACATACTTGACACTTTCAAATCAAGTGCACTAGTGCAGAATGCCTTTCAATTCAACATGGATGTGAATTCACAGTTCACAGCCCACAAGTATTATTAGTTTTTTCTATGAACCTTCCTTTCATTAATAAACACCTGCCACAGTAAACACATGAAATAAACATTATGAATTTTTAACAGAACGCAACACTCTGCTAGAGTGTAAATAATGTAAACAATGTGGTAATATCATATAAAAGAAATATTTTATTTGTGCTTCAGCTTGCAGCTGATGTGTGTTGGGTCACAGGCAAAGTGTCGTTCAAATGTAAATGATACGGCTTAATGGTTTCGTTGATGATGTAGGAAGGACGCATCATGCACGAATGTCCTTCCTCAATGATTTCCTCAACAAGCTGGAATTGGTCTAGTCTAAGTTCACAGACCTTTCATTGTAAACCTCAATCTTCATCCCTTATCCCATTCCCAATCCCCCAATCAGTGTGAAGCAGAGTAGCGAACTGTGCTTTGCATCACCCTGTTGAAACTTCCAGACCCACACATCGTCTCTAGACTTTTGGGGTGGATAAGGTTATTAAGAGAACAGTCTGAACCTTAGACTACAATCATTTGAACATTCATGAGTAGAATTTGATGGGAGACTGGAGGCAGTGTGTTGGTGGTTTGCCAGCATGTTATGCTGGGTCAGGGTTTATGATTACTATGATTAGTAGACTTCATATTTTGTGGTTCACACCTGTAAGAAATGACTGACAGTCTGAGCGTAGATAAAAGTTTATGAGCTCAGGTGATCTGCATGTATTTTAAGCTATACATGTAGGTCTTACATGTACCTACGCATAGATCTGCAGATCTGTAGTAATTTTAGCATGTAATAGAAATGCTCAAATGAGGTTCTTCTAACCTTGTTTTTGTTGTAGGGCTTTGTTTTAACCTGTTCATTTATGGGGCCCCTGATTTTTATGTAGAATGGGGAAAAATTGTTAGTAGTTAAAGAAATACTGCCATGCAAATGAAAATGTACATTAACCTTTTGGAGATGATTTGATCTCATTATAACTTGCAGACCGTACCCCAACACAAGATAGTGTCATTAGTCCTCAACAGTTTTTTACCATGTGATTCTAAGAAATGTCAAATGAGTTCTTTAGCCATGGTCTTTGTTGTAGGTTCATGTTTTAATAGGATCCTACCTCCATGTTTTAACATTCCATTTATCGTCCCTGATTTTAAGTAGAAATTCTAATGGAAAACTGTACGGTTAAGTTCTGAAAGAAATGCTACATTGTATATTCAAAAGTAAAGTTTGCCATATTTGTTGAAAAATTTTACTGATGCAGTGCATTGATTGCTGGAGCGGATGAGTGTTTGGATTAATTACATTCATTCTAATCAATTACGGCTAGTTCATTCAATTACTTGGCTCCTGATTAGTTACATTCCAGAGGTAAGCTAAGGGTTTATCAGGTGCTAATAACATGACAATAGCCCAAGTTTGGCTTGGACTGATACTAGTCATTTGGCCTACTGAAAAAAACTGGTATATCACTCTGGAATGTATCCACCATCATGCAAATTTGTAAGTCATGATGAAGCCAACCCTGTATTGTGTTGGTGTTTGTGTTGTGTAGTATGTATGGTGTGTTTTTGTGTATGTGGTGTGTTGTTTTGTGTGTGTGTGTGTGTGTGTGTGGTGTGTGTAGTGTGTGTGTTGTTGTGTGTGGTGTGTGTGTGCACACATGTTGTCGTGTGTGCACATGTGGTGTCAGGGCAGTGTGTGGTGAAGGCTCTTGGTTGTGTGCAGAGAACAGTATACTCATGTAATGTGTGATGTGATTCAATTGGTTAGGTTAAGGCCTCCATTTTCCCATTTTACAAAATCAAAATTCCATTTTTCAATATTTTGTTTTCCGTGATTTTCCACGTTACTCAAAATCACGTATTCATAACACCACATATTACCAATACTTACATGATTACGACTCGGCCTCAGTGAAATGGAGCAGTAGTTACATGTATGGTAGTGAGAAAGACGGCGGAGAGAGGGTGCAGAGGGGTTATCTTGAGCTCATTAGTGTTACTGTAATGTTTTGTAATGGTATTAAAGAATGATGTTTAGACATTTCAGTATTTGTTTATTTGTAATCTACTACCAATTTTAAGGTGATTACTTCATCATTTCATGATTTACCATTTGCATTACACTTCCACTTTCCATGATTTTCTCTGTTTTCCGTATCAAGGTGCTCCTATAGCTACATGTATGTATGGATTAGGAGGAGGTGCTAGAGGGGGTAAAAATCTTTGAATTATAAAAAAAAAAAAATACTTTTGGTTTTGGAATCTATGTATGTAGACCACATTTTAACATATTCCAAAATATGACTCGTCACATCTCACCAGAAAAAATATTTAGAAGTAGTCTGAATTTGTATGAAACACGATAGGGAAATGCATGCACCCTTTCCTGCCCCTGGATCACTATCCTGTCATTGATGTACAAGTGTTGATTTTACTGACAACAATCAAAACAGCAACAGTGCTGTTGATAGCTGTAATTTGTAAAGGATTACTGATATTTGGCCAGGACTACGGATTATGGAATGATACAGCTGCAAGCCAAACAGTTGAAAAAATAATTCTATTTGTAGTTCTTATCCTTTGCTAATATTTGACATAACTGGGGGGGGGGGTCTTTTCCTGTTTTCTAGGGTATTCATAGAGATATAAAACTGAACATTTATTATTTCATGTTGTGATGAACTTATACATGTACCCATTTAGTCATATTGTACCGATTAATGAGATCATTCATGTACAATTTGTACATGCACATAAGCTTCAAATCTAGCTTTGTGGTGCAGTCCACTCTGTAAGTGCCAAATTTTGATGACAAAACGAAAACAGTTATTATTTCTAGGATGTGGATTCTTTTCATCCAACACTGTAACCATCACTTATCGTTGTCACAAATCCATAATGACAGAGCCAGTGATTTTTGAGTTTTGGCTCAGCATGTGAAATAGTCTAGTCGTAGACTGCTCTTAATTTACCCCTATCCCGAGCGAAGCGAGCTGCGAGCGTAGTAGAGTGCTGGACTCGTACTTAGTTTTAAGTTTGTGTTCTGCCTTGGGATTAAGGGCAAAAAAGAGAACAGTCTAAAACTAAAACTACAAGTGTACATGTGAACTTCTAAAAGTCACATAATCCTTCCAGTCATCTAGCCTTGGATTTGACCAATCTGGCATGAAAACTTACATGACTTGAAATCATCCATGGCTCTTAGTTCATTTTATATCTTGGTATTGCCAAGGTACATTATGTAAAGTAGTGATCATGTACTCTATGTATTTTGTCAGATGTTTCTTTTGTTTTAACCCTAATCCTAATAAGTCTAGAAACTTACACTAATACATAAGTCTGAGAACTTTAACAAATTAATAATGAAACATTTTTGTATAGCGCATACACATACCGGTAAGCAAAATTGCAAGCCTCTAATTGCTTTTTAGAACAAAGATACAAAAGGAGTGGAGATGATGCACTGGATTCACAATTGTGAAATGTTACAAATGTGTTTTCAAATTATTTCTTAACTTTTGTATGTTTCTATATTCCTAAGATACTCTGGCAGATTATTCCATGAAACAGCGGCAGCATATATGAAAATGATCTTTCCCTATATGATTTTGTCGCTATGTGTGGGACTGGTAATAATGACCTTTTATTTGAACAAAGCATTCTTTCTGGTTTATACGATGTTAACAATTGAATGAGATACAGTGGAGCAAACTGATGAAAACATTGGTTGGCTTATAAAAGTATGTCGTAGTATATGGATAAATGAAGCAAATTTAAGCATTCTAGCTGGCAGTTTTCCTTGCACATTTTTTGGGGATTTGGATATGTGGTAGGCTTACTGGTAAGGGGTTGAGATTGAAATTATGGAATAGGATTGGGGTAAGGGATTGGGATTAGATTAAATGGATTTAGATTGGGTAATGGATTGGGAATGGCATTTAAGGATTAGGTTTAGGGTAAGGGATTAGGATTAGGGTTTAGGGATTGAGGTGGGCTTGAGATTGGGGCAAACAAAAAGCAGTCTCTGAACTAAAAGGTAAATGACATGATTGGGGGTAGTCAAGTTAGAGTAAAACTATTCTAGAATTAAGTAAACTGTGCAAGGATTCTGCTGTAAAAGTGGTGTAGTCAAAAGTAGACTCATTTTAAAACAACTTCCATCAGTATGCCTTGTGACAGACAAATTTGTTATGTAGCTTTCTAATCTATGGTTTTAAAGGTTAGTGACATGATTGGGCACACTTGAAAATGCCTCAAGAACCAAATGAGTTGAAATGTATACCAACTATACACTAGCAGGAGTGGATCTCCCACCTGGGAGGATTTGTCTGTAATTTTATTTACTTATAAAGGAGAATCAAGCATAAACAAAGGAGTATCTTAATTTTATCCGGGGACGATAAAAATAAGCCCCATAGAGAGCCACACAGCAGGTTTCCGTGCCATGAGTGATATTTACATTGTTTATTTTAGAATGAGTCAACATTTGACTACAAGATTTTCACAGGAGAATCCTTGCATAGTTTACTTGATTCTAATGTAGGTTCAGCCCAAGTTGAGGACTATCCCCAATCATGTCATTTACCTTTAATTTCTCTCAGGACGTTCATAAAATAAAGTGCTGATGTGTTCATTCTTGATTCTTCTTAAGTAAACAAATTCAAGACAAATCCTTCCAGCCAGTAGATACACTCCAGCTAGTGTACAGACTGGTATATCTTTCAACCAATTAGTACGAGAGGCATTTTTATTCCTCCCAATCATGTAACTGCCCTTTAAACTATAGGCCTACATACCAAATGTTGCAAAAGTGCCAGCATTTTGTAATTGCGGTGGATTAGAAATTGACACCTTGATACTACATGTGCTGTCATACTTGAATGATAACCCCAAATATATCCATAATGTTCGTGTACACTCTTCACACCCACACAAAGCTGGTGAGATTGGGTGACATACCAAAATATGCAGGTATGAATGCTTGGTGTTGCGGTTTCAAATGAATTATTTGACATTTGTTAACAAATCATTATGTCAAACTGTTACCGGCTTACCTATTGCAAACTTGAAAACAAAAAAACACAAATGGAAGAACACAGGACATTGCAAAAAATTAACACCAATAGAATTTTAAGTTGAAAAAACACATTGTGACATTTCTTCAGGACATAGCAAAAAATTAACACCAATAGAATTTTAAAGGCAGGGGATCTCTTTTGCATGCCTAAAAATTAACATTGTGTAAATACAATGGTATTTAAAAGAAAATACCATCTGGGAACCTTAAGCAAAATCTACGAGCTAGAAACTCAGTTTTAGTGGAATTATACTGCCCGTTAGACTTTGATTTGAATTTTTTGCTCGCGAGAAAAAAATTCCTACCATAGTACGTACACTAAACGGCTATTGTTTTTCTTTCGCATTTTTCAAATTCTATGTTATTACTGACCCCCAAATTTCACAGACACGCCTTTCATCAATAGCCTAAGGGCATGGGCTATCTTTTCCTGGTCTGCGGGGATGTTTGCAAATGAGATCCACTGCCTTTAAGTTGAGAAAACATATTGTGACATTTCTTTAGTGTATTACATACAGGTATATTGTACAGCACTACTGCTTCCTGTTACTGGTACTACTACTATTACTACTACTACTACTACTACTACTACTACTACTACTACTACTACTACTACTACTACTTCTACTACTATTCTACTACTACTTCTACTTCTACTACTACTACTAATACTACTACTACTACTACTACTACTACTATTTCTACTACTACTACTACTACTTCTACTACTACTACTACTATTACTACTACTACTTCTACTACTACTTCTACTACTATTCTACTACTACTTTTATTTCTACTACTACTACTACTACTACTATTACTACTACTACTACTACTTCTACTACTACTTCTACTACTACTTCTACTACTACTTCTACTACTACTTCTACTACTACTATTTCTACTACTACTACTATTTCTACTACTACTACTGCTACTTCTACTAAGTACAACTGCTATTACTACTACTATTATAACTATTACTATTACTACTACTGCTACTTCTACTAAGTATAACTATTACTTCTACTATTACAACTACTATTACTAGTAGTACTATTAATTTACTAGTACTAGTACTACTACTACTTCTAGTACTACTACTACTACTACTACTGCTACTGGTACTACTACCGTACTACTACTGCTGCTACTGGTACTACTACTACTACTTCTACTTCTACTAGTACTACTATACCACTTCTACTACTACTTCTACTACTATTCCTGCTACTACTATTATTACTGCTACTTTTACTAGTGGTACTCAGGGAAAAAATTAAAATTTTCTTTTCAGGGGCTACTTTTACTGTTTCAGATAATCTTTTGTACTAAATCCATGGTAATTTACAGGGGCTCTTTTGTCATTTCGGGGGCGAAATCGCCCCGAGCTCCCGTGTATTTTTTTCCCTGGTGGTACTACTACTACTACTTCTACTACCACTACTACTACTACTACTACTACTCCTACTACTTCTCCTACTACCACTACTACTACAGTACTACATCTACTATTACCATTAACTACTACACCATATACTACTACTACGTAAAACAAGTAACTGTACTTCTGGTATAGTATTTCAACTATCTGGAAGCACTGGAATCCTTACATTACAACACTACATTGACTGTGTGCAATTACAGCAGATTGTTCATTAATGTGACTCCTGTCTGGAGCCGATTTGCATCAGCCATGTCACTGCAAGCGTGTGGGAGCCCGACAGAACCTTGTCGTCGGTGTCTGTCATGGAAACGCTAAATTTGCAATCATTTGGCCCTGATGGACTCATGAACGGCTCATGAATGTTGGGGAATCGCTGATTTATGAGTCAGACGCGAAGTTAAGAAATCTGTCGTGGTTGTGGCTTGCTGACATGGGTACTTATTTACATCACGTGAACATTGGCTCACTGTGCTGTCACCTCATGTGAGCTCCCAAATCTCTTTCTTGGTGTATGAATAAATCAGCGTAATTGCGTGGTAAAATCAATAGATTCCTCTCATCGTATGTAAATTGCATTACATACATGTACATGTAGTGTACGGCATACATGTGAGAGTCCTGACCATTTTCTAAATTCATCATATGCCTGTACTGGCTGCAGGGGTGTTTTTTTTATCGTGGACATGCTGAAAATGCTGAAATTTCTGTTTGTCTCCTCAAATACAAACTATTTAACACTTCGTAGAAGAGCAAGTATGCATTGTCTGTTAAAATAATATTGGTTAGAATGCACAATTTGTAAAATTATTTATCAATATGAGTATCATACATTATCACCTCAACCACCCCCCACCCACCCCACCCCGGGCACCACCCATTGAAAATGTGATAGCATGCCAGCATGGCATATTGCAGCATTGTAAAAACCTTATCTACTGTACTTCTTTCATGTTATAGTTTAACTTGCTATTAAAGCTAAATGACATTTAAAGGAAATAGGGAACTTGTTTGACCCAAATGTCTAAAAGAGGTATAATCTTAATTCTTTCCATGTATTATACATTTTCTGCCATGGTTGAGTGATAAAATCTCCTCTTGCAGGTCATTCTTGATACTGTTGCTGTGTTTCATGAATGCAATACTGTCCATACTTTTGGACAGTTTTCTTCCCTTTTTTAGGACCAGATTTTATTTGTGTTTGAAAGAAAAATCTTTGGTGCCTTATTGACATTGAATGTCTCAATGTCAGTAACAACTTATAAAAATATATACATGGGTAGAAGGGACAAACTAAGGAATTGCAAATGCCCAAATCTGAATTATCTGAAACTATGCTGTGCATTTGGTAGCTCCATGCTGTGATAAACCTCATCTAAATGTACACACCACATCTACTGTACATGTTGGCCTAAATTGTCAAGCAACTGAGTGAAACTGTAAACCAGCATTCTGGAAAAGTGCACGCACATAAAACTAGTGTACCATTCACTGGTAATCTCACGCCCATGCTAACACAGTATAACCGTCTATTGTTAATCAACTTTGAGTAAAACTGGTGAACCATACCCCGTTATTCTTTTTCACTGTGTTTTTGCTCCATTGTAATGCTGGCCTCGCTAACCTCACAGAACATTAACAATCTTGAGCAAAATTCTTTTCTGGGTTACTTTTTTGTTTGTTAGATATTCAACGCAATATATGTATGTCAACCGAGAAATTTCTACTCGATAGCACTATAATTGAGTTGATTCACTCTATCAACACTCTGAGAGTATATTTTTACATACAAAAACATGAGACAATGAGCTACATGAATGCAGAAAAAAAATCAGATGTAGGGTGGGGAGGGGAGTATGTTCTTTAGATTCAACTCTACAGATTTAGACCTGCAGGATGTTTAACCACCCTGCCACTATGGGTTACACTCCTGCATACATTTTTATAGATCACTTTTTGCTTTGGTTCATGTGCAAAATGATGCATTAAATTAATAGCATACAGACATGGAGTCGAGGTTGGCCTTGAGGCCAAAGTTTGCTGGCCTTGGCCTTGGCCTTGGACCAAGTCATGTGTACAAAGTCTGTGGGAAAAATAGGAAAAATACTTTTCCAGCGGCCTCTTGACTCAGAACGGTCGGCCTGACGGCCTCAACTCCGTCCCTGATACAAATTTAACATTTTTATACAGCATGCAAGCTTTTTCGTACTGTATAGAACATGGTCAGTGAATTAATTCTTTTGGCAAGCAGTTTCTATCTAGCTTACTGAAATATGGATAAACAAATGAATCATGAAACAAATATGAACAAACATTGTACTGTGCTGTACTGTACTGTACAGTGTCTTGTAAATGTACAAGTGTTACACTGTATAATATGTATTGCTGAAAAAAACAAAAAACCTTGGTATTTTTACAATGTGAACGCTGGGCACTTGTGTAGTACTTTTGGAGGTTAATGACAGCTATAATCACCGCTAGACACAGCTATTAGAGCCGGTTTGGATAATATTCATAAATCAATTCAATCAACCCTTACTCTTTAATCGAGGCCTAGCTCATCTAAGGTCCATTATGTAACAGCCGCTTGCAACGCAGATGCAGTGTCGGTGAGAGTGCCCCACTGAGAGATTCATTCGTATACGACAGATTGGCATAAATTGCAGTTGCACATCGGTAATGGTTGTGAATATGTTAGTATCGTGCAACAGCACCGCAGTGTAGTGTGGCATTACATACAGACATTAGGACAGCAGTACATTAAAATTTCCCAGGGGTGACAGTAATGGCTGGAGTGTGGAGATAGGTACTGTAGGGTTGTCCACCTCATTATTTTTTTATCGATCTCACCTTGAATATTTCTGAATAAAAATTTATTCTGAAATACAAATGTTTTTGTATCCTACAGATTTTGTTGTTTTAATATATTTTTGCTAAAATGCAATATACCTGGAATTAGTGCATTAATTGGATTATTACAAATAATACTTGTGTACACATATACATGTATCATTCGTGAGATATTTTCATTTTAGAAGTAATAGCTTGGACTACCAATTAGTGTAAAAATGTGTACATTGTATGCAACCTGCAGGAGCGCAGACATTCACACATGTAGACAAACCCGATATGAATTTATTTCTTTATTCTTTAATCTTTTCTCTTTCTTTCTGAACTTTCTTTTCATTTTCTTTCTAATCTTTCTTTCTTACTTTCCTTCTGTCTTCATTCATGTACTTCTGTATTTTATCTTACTGTCAATTTTATTTGTTAATTTATATACATTATGTTTAAATTATCTATTTTGTTTTGACATGGTGGATTTTTTTGGTAAACAAGGTTAATGAGCTGCATATTTGTCAGCACCCCCTACATACACAAGGCCCCGAATGGCCAATTAAATGGCTGACTGGCACAGCTGAGCGAGAGGATTTAATGTGCATAATGGCCCACACGCTTTCATATATAATGGCAGTAAAGAAGTTGAAATCACATTATAAATACTGGAATGTTAATTGCAAAGACTAAATTGAATGCTAGTGATGTACATTACATGTTGCTGAAACCAGCAATACAATTGTGCAGATTTCATATGTGAAAGCATGAATTCAAATAAGGTCTAGCTACAGACCATTTTAAAGGTAAGTGACATGATTGGGAACACTTTAAAATGCCTCACGAACGAAATGAGTTGAAATATATACCAACTATACACCAGCTGGAGTGAATCTCCCAGCTGGAAGGATTTGTCTGTAATTTGCTTACTTAAGGAGAATCAAGCATGAACATTCTAGTACTTTGATTCTATCGGGGCACAATAAAAACAGGACCCATAGAGAGTCACACAGCAGGTTTGTCTGCCACGAGAGATATTGATATTAGTTACTTTAGAATGAGTCAACGTTTGACTCCAAGATTTTCATAGGAGTATCCTTGCATAGTTTACTTGATTCTAGAGTAGTTTCAGCCCAAGTTGAGGACTCCCCCCAATCATTTCATTTACGTTAAACTCCTCACAGGTTATAAGACACTGTTCAACATTGTGGAAGCCTGATTTAGAGGAAATTGTCAAATTTTGACCTCTGACCTACATGATACTGAGTGAATAGACACATACTGTAACAATGATACTACTACTACTACTACAGAGACAGTGATTTTCCATTTCCAAAAATGGTCTTTTCCATTTCTGAAAACCTGTAATTCCGTTTCAACCCAATCTAAAAATGGAAATTCCGTTTTGTCATAGAAAATGTACACGGCAAAAACATGAATTCTGTTTTGCAAAGGTGAATTTCATGAATTTTTACATGAAAAGTGAAAGAACGAAACGGATTTTCCGTTAAATTTACCGGTAAAACGGAAAATCACTGTCCCTAATACTACTACTACTACTACTACTACTACTACTACTACTACTACTACTACTACTACTACTACTACCACTACTGTAATATTAATAGTGAAAACTTATAGAGCACACACTGTCCAATGAGGCTCATGGCGCTGGCCCAGCAACAGTTCTCTGTGGTATACTAAATGATATAGGAATTATTACAATTAAAATTAGATACTACATGTACATGTAGGCCTACATGTACCTGTACTATTCATCAAAATTCCCCTAAACAAATAATCCTGGAACACAACATTTTAGACAGATATGCTGTCACTAACAAAAAAATTGGCACATCAATTGATATCGTGGAAACAAAAATTCTATGTGGGAAAATTGGAATGGTCACTCATTGATTTCACCTTTTAAAAGCACTAAATGATCATTTTGAATTGCAATATTTTCAGGGCTTCATTTTGAGACCTTATCAGTGACAAAAGTTGAATGGATGTGCATGTACATGTAGCTCAGAATTTTTAAACTGGAAACTTTCTTGTAAAATGCCTTCAATATGGGTAGACAATGGAATTCAAATTTTCTAAGGTTTGGTATATGAAAACTAGCAATGATATCACTGGTGCGGAGTAATGGTGTGCAAATGTAAACACACACCTGTCTGCCCCTGTGTGATGTACTACTTGATTGCACAGTGACAGTAAGAATAGTTTCAACAGAAAACATTTTTACACGTTTGTTTGCCTTACACACCTTTGTTTGCATACCAATGTATGTACATTGAAGTTGAACACATCAATCCAAGCAAACGCAAGGCAAAGTACAGTATTATCAAATTCTTTTAATACTGCATACGTGAACATACTTTTCAAACACAATTTACACTTGGGTATCGCATTGATAAAATGTACAGTGTACGGCATAATGCGAATTACTTGCGTTATCTGCATTTTCCATTTCAGTCTACTAACAATGTCTGGGTGTTAATTTATGTTATGATTACAAAACATTTTTTTCTCCTTCCCTACATGTAGGTATTGCCACATGGTATTTAAAATGTAGTACACATACATATACACATATACATACACATACATGTACACATACACGTACACATACACATACACATACACATACACATACACATACACATACACATACACATACACATACATGTACACATACACATACACATACATACACACATACACATAATTACCAGACATATTTTATTGGAAACATAACTTCAAAAATCATTTGATTAATTTCCTTGGGAAATATAGTTTGTATATTTACTAAAAAGTCAAAATAAATATTTCAACAAAAAGAAAAAAAGTCTTACAATTGATATAATTTTTTTGTTATTGATAGAATTGTGTAATTTTCCTGTCCAAATAGCTTTTAATGACAATGCTATACAGTGCATGGTTGGTACATGTAGCATGTCGCACTTGTACATGTATGCATGCACTTTGCTCGGTAAACAGTTGATGTAGAATTCATTAATAAGTTCCTTAAAATAAAAACGTGGGGGGGGGCTCTTAATGAAATGCTTACAGGGTACCCCCATTTGTACAGTATGTAACCATCTTTCAGTACATTATTTGAGATGTGTACATGCATGCATAATGCAACATGTTCCACAGGAGGTGCCTGGTAATATTCCTTAATGTTCTGGAGCAAATAGGGGCCTCGGCACTGCTCTTAATAATTCAGTATGCTCTATTTCATTGATGTGTTTTATTACTCTAAATAATTCACAGTGATCTAGTGCATGCGAGGACAGTCGACCACAGTCAACCACATACGTAGGCTGCAGATTGGATGCTGCAAATGTATGTGGCTGAAAACTGATGAACATCGAGGTGCACATATGTTATTTTATGCAATGCAAGTCATCATTGGTATTGTGGACACATAGTAAATATTATTATACGTAATCGGAAGATGGACATTAACACTGTACATGTTTACGTGTATTGCACTACCATTGTGCACTTTTAGCGAATGAAATAAAAGTTCAATACCAGATTTGCTACATTTGGAGCATTTAAAAAATTACCCAGGTCTTATGGAAAATGTGTTTTGTAGCAAAATCAAACCACCTTTCACAGTGGGTTAAGTTAAAGACACTATATAACAGTGTGGAAGACCCGTTTAAAAAAATTTCAAACTTTGCTATTGACATACATGTATCTCACACTAGTGTTTGAATGGACAAACAAGCGCATGAGAACACAAACGTTCAGACAGTTATGCTGTCACTCGTAAAATACGGTACAAATAAAAATTGGCACATGATTTATTCTCGGCCTATGAAAATTCTGCAACACCGCAGTCTGGAGGTGGGGGAATTGGAATGGTCTCTCAATGCTTTTTACTTTTTTAAAGCACTTAATGATCATTATCAACTGTAATTTTTTTCAGGGCTTCATTTTTAGACCTTATCAAAGACACATTTAAATAGCATGGGGAATCATGTAGCTGACATTTTTACAAATGGAAATATATAGTTATATGATGCTTTTAAGTGTGTATTTATGAAAGACTGGTATTTAAAGTGGTCCCAGAGTGTACTTGAGCCTTTGTTAAGTTTTTGAGTGCAGAATAGAGCCAGTTATGCTACACTGGGTAGATAATCTAGCCTCTGTCAAGTTTGGAATTTTAATTTTGTTTTGCTGCTGTATCGAGGCCATGGACTGACACTGGAATATTATATGCTTATACATGTATGACGGTTGACTGCAAGATTTGTCTAGTATCATATTATACTGTTGTTGGAATGAAAGCACTTAACTTGTGCATTGTTTCCTTGATCTATCCTAGACAAATGAAATAATACACCCTATTGTTGCTTATTTTCATTGTAAATGCAAGTATTATGGAGGGAAAAACATGGAGGATCAATGCTATATGAGATATTACATTATTTACCCCATTGCATTCTGGAATTGGCAACCATGTAATCTTTGTGAAACCTGTAAAATTATGAGAAAGTGTATAAAGAACAACAAAATATTTATAAGCAAGTTTTGTTTTGTTTATTCAATCCAATGAAGGTGATTGATTTGGCTGTAAAATAACATGCATTCCCCATTGGGTCTAGTCTTTAATGGGTTAGCAGGAAATTGAAAGAAAGCATCTTTTGGCCTAGAGTAAAGCCCAAAGTTTTCCACACTGTGGATTTTTTTCATGGAATCACAGAATTTAAGGTATAATATAGCATTTTGAACAAAAATGAAAGAAGTCATTCCTAAAAATCCCCCAATAAAATTAATGAATATTTATAGAATAAAACAAAACAAATTTACCAAAAGATGCTTAATAAAGTGAAAGAAATCATGCTTTACCTGTAAGTCCCCAAACCCCCATGGGCAAAGTAAGCTTGACATTATTTGTGAAGAAAAAAAATTCAAGTCGGAGAATTGCAAAATTGCAAGAGAAACAGATTGTGATATTTGTATAATGGAGAAAAACGAAATGTGACATTTGTAAAATGGAAAAATTTGGGCTTTAGCCTAGAGTTAATGAGACCGGATCCTGCAAAGTCTGTTACAGGTCCGAAGCACCTGCGGCATGTGACCAATCAAGACACTAGTCTTAGTAAAACTTGGTTAAAGTGATTGGCTAACATTGTGGAGCTTCGATTTAAAAAAATGTCAAACTGTGATATGTGAGCTACATAGTAGTGTTCAAATGGACAAATAAACACCCTAGAATACAAAATTGGAAAGTTTACACTGCCAATTCGCTGCAAAGTGTGACGTAACTTGACTCGGGTCACGCTCACTTCCTTGACAATGGTTCACGCACTTTCCATAACAACGTATCACTCATACAGTTTACACGGAAACTTCGCTATGACTGCCTGAATTTTCCTCCAAAATCAACAATTGTAGCAAAAAATAAGGCAAAGAGCATATTTCTATAAAGGATAAGTTGTCTGAGAAACACACTCCAGTACCTGAAATCCTTATTTTGTCTGCGTTTCGATTACTCGTGAAAATAACATGTTTTCACGTACATTGACACGACGGCCATAGCGAAGTCACGGCCGGTTCAGTGTTCATATCGCGCTCACACATAGCGTGAACCAGTTACCAATGGTTGCGGCTGGTTGACCTCGGAGTGACGTCATGACTATGGCAGCGAATGGCAAGTTATACTTGAATAGACAATAAAACTCGGGGCGAGTTTTATTAACCTAGGTGTACACACAGTAAGTCTATGGGAGGAAATGGGCAAGTGAATCTGGTCAACTTACGATTTTCACTTTTTTAAAGCACTAAATAATCATTTTGAAATACAATTTTTTCAGGGCTTTATTTTTAGACCTCATCAAAGACACTGGTAGCATGGGGAATCATGCGGCTCAGATTTTTTTAACTGTGGTAAATGTTAGCCAATACCTTTAAATGAAGAAAGTAGTTTCCCAAGCAATTAGAGTCTGGGTTAAACTACATTTAAATGTCTGAATACCAGACTACTGCACCTGTGGCTTAAAGAATATTAGTGATGTTGTAAATTAAGTTGGCTGTGGAGTTAATGGGTTAAAAAGCACATCTTATTGGTGTTTGATAATAATAGCATCATGCAACATTATCAATGTGGTAAATTGACAAACATACACCTGTCCACTTGTTTACATCAGGGTGCTTCAATCTTTCCTATAATATCCCAATTTGGTATTAATAGCATACATTCATATCCTGCACATTGCCTGACCTTTACAGAGTAGTACATGAAGGTGAGACCGGAATGGGGAATGCAAGGGGTAGCCCAGACCTTGTTCACAGTGTAGGGACAGTGATTTTTCCATTTACCCGTAAATCAAAATGGAAAATCTGCTTTGGTTCTTTACTTATCAGGTGAAAATTCGTGGAATTCATGTTTTTGCTGTGTACATTTTCTATGACAAAGTGGAATTTTCATTTTTGTCTCTCCTGAGTAGTGGAGCGAGACATAGGTATCACTATTTCCGGTGTCGGCGTCGGCGTAGGTGTCGGCGTAGTCGTCAACAATTGTGTTGTACACCCAATAACTTTCTATAGCTTCGCGGTGGGATCACCAAATTCATAACAGGGGTCCATCTCTTGAAGGCACAGGTCAAGTTCGAATAAGAGTCGAATTTGAATAAGGTCAAAGGTCAAAGGTCAATGAAATTTCCATGACTGGCACTGTGCTATGTTGTACACACAATAACTTTCTATACCTTCGAGGTAGGATTGCCAAATTCATACAAGAGGTCCATCTCTTGAAGGCACAGGTCAAGTTCGAATATGAGTCGAATTTGAATAAGGTCAAAGGTCAAAGGTCAATGAACTTTCCATGATAATGGGCCCAAAACTTGGTGCTATGTTGTACACACAATAACTTTCTATACCTTCGAGTAGGATGCCAAATTTCATACAAGAGGTCCATCTCTTGAAGTGCAGGTCAAGTTCGAATGTGAGTTGAATTTGATTAAGTCAAAGGTCAATGAACTTTCAATGACTGCACTGTGCTGTGTTGAAACACAATAACTTTCTATAGCTTTGAGGTGGAAGTCACCAAAATTTCATACCAGAAGGGTTCCATCTCTTGAAGGCACAGGTCAAGTGCGAATATGAGTCGAATTTGAATAAGGTCAAAGGTCAATGAACTTTCCATGACTGGCTCTGTGCTATGTTGTACACACAATAATTTCTATACCTTCGAGGTGGGATTGCCAAATTCATACAAGAGGTCCATTTCTTGAAGGTGCAGGTCAAGTTCGAATGTGAGTTGAATTTGATTAAGGTCAATGAACTTTCCATGACTGGCACTGTGCTATGTTAGTCATATAGCATAGTTTTGACATGCATTCTCTGCATGACTGCGATATGCAGGCGAGACAACGCTTGGCGTTTGCCTTGTTTAGAGTTGCCTTTTTATCTAGACTCTGCTCTTGTATATTTCAAGGTGTTGGTTTCTTGAGAATTTCATTTGGTTCAAATGCCTCTTATTGAATGTACCTGTGCCTGTTTGAGAATTGTTCTTTTAATTCACACCGACCATTGTCCCTTGAAACGGTCATTTGATTTTTCTTGTTTCTAAAAATTGATTCTGTGTTGCAAAGATTGGCATACCCTTGCTTACAACATCTGTGTCATAGTTCCATGTATATTTCTAAGCATTCAGCACACAGAATCAGAATAAGTAGGCCTATTTAACACATGCATAGTTAATCAGACCGTACTATCCCCTACTACATGTATATACATCTATATCAGCATATCCCTCAGATACCCCTGTGTAACAGTATGATACTACCTTCCCCAGTCTGTGGTCACGTAAAAGACAACAGTGGATGAACTACACCACACAATTTCTGCGCAAAT
>JZLH01S0048888.1:3622-15398 GCA_001188425.1 Eucidaris tribuloides
TGCAGTTAGTATAGTAGTAGTAGTAGTTAGTAGTAGTAGATATAAGTAGTAGTAGTGTGAGTAGTTAGTAGTAGTAGTAGTAGTATAGTAGTATATAGTAGTGGTAGAGAATAGTAAGTAGTAGTAGTAGTAGGTCGTTAGTAGTAAGTAGTAGTAAGTAAGTAGTCGTCAGTATCGTAGTAGGTAGTAGGTAGAGTAGGAGAGGACAATAGAAGAGAAGTGGGTGATGGAAGTGATCGAGGTGGTGGTGTTATATAATGATAAAATATTTATATATAACATGGTGGTCGGTGGTGGTGGTGGTGGTGTGTGGTGGTGGGGTGGGTGGTGGTGATGGTGGTGGGGTAGGTAGTGGTGAGTGTGATGTGGTGGTGGGTGGTGGAGATGTGGTGGTGTGGGTGGCGGTGGTGGTGGTCCGGTGATGATGTGGTGGTGCTGGTGCTGGTGCTGGTCTGCGTGCTAGGTGTGGGCTGGTGGGCGCGGCGGCGGCGGTATATGATTTGGTCATGACATAACTGTCTTCATCTTTCAACGAGACTTTCTATAATACTAATGTATTTAAATGTTCTTCTCGAAAACTGCTAATACTGCCTACTTATATGTGGGCCCAATACATGTAGTTATGGGCCATTCTTTGAAAAGTGAAACAAATTGTAATAAAAAATAGAAGTTTGTTCTTTGAAATTTTCAGTGCATATTCATGCAAAGCATAATCCAAAGTTTACGTTGAATGATTTTGGTTTGAAAAAAATCGTCATATTTATGCTAATTTGCTTAAATTTACACTAATATATGTTATATGTAATATTTAGCATTTTCTCTTAAAATAGATTGGTGAAAAAGTGTGAGTATAACACTTTCTTTTCGAAGATTGATGTGGTCATTAATGTTTGTCCACACCCAGTCAAACTAATACCAGCGCTATAAGAAGAAAAGTTATTTATTCATTCATTAATGAAGTATTAACAAAAAACAAATTAATGCAACTTTAAGATTCACACACGGACTAGGGAAACATGATAAGTTTTCCAGCAGATAAACTACTGTCTGATAATATTTTTTTTGGTGTCAAAGCTAGGTTGCTTGGTGTCTTACTTTACACAATATGAGTACATAAAATTGTCCTTCTAATTAATAAAACAAGGAATTAAATTGGTGACACACGTGAGCGATGTGTCATAACTTGTTTGTTTGGATATGTTGCCCAGGAGAAGCTACAGGGCAATATGTCAGTCCTCAGTTCTAGACCGATGGCAATTTATTTGACCCTCCATAGTACAGTTACTCTCGGACTGTTCTACTTCGGAGATACTTACTTTTGCCTTAAATAAAGACTCTTGTATTATTCAAGCAGTTTGATACTGAAAGACAGGGTAGTTCTCCTTATCATAAAAAGAAGAGATCAGGTTTAATGGTACATGTACATGGTCGGAGCCAGACTTAGGATGTGTGGGCTTTGAACAGTTTCATTATAGATGCAACTTTAGGTATGAATGTCATTCTGTCGACAAGGGTTGCTCTAGCAACTGACAGGCTGCAGGAGCTTGACAGACAATTGAACAACTAATTTATGCATATGTGACTTTTGTTGTATTGGAAAATGATTATATGAACAGGGGGTAGTTTTTTGAAGAGAAAATATCCATAAATTTCAATAAATTATGAAAATGTTAGATTATAACAGGGTGTGCATTTAATCTTTCGGTGTCGGTTCAATTAGTAAAATTGTCAAAAAAAATTATTTTGAAAAAAAGTATGAAGGCAGCCATATCAGAAATCGAATCATTGTGTGGAAATATAAGAGGGTATAATTGATTTAAATTTTCAGGCCTGATACGCTCGAGTGGTTTTCCGGAATTATTTTTGGGCAAATGAGCATGAGTGGTATATGTTTGCGCTAGTACATATACATCACACACGTGACAACCGAAGATGTCACGACACGTGACGACACCTTCATCACATAAAAAAAATACATTAAAAAATACGTTGTGAGAGATAAATAATTAATTATTGTATTTTCCTACTCAGACTTAACGACCTATATGTAAGAGTCGCCAGAATGAAAACATTGTAGAGTTTGACAATTAGGAGTTGGCAAGTTAAATTAAGTTTATGAAAATCATCTCCGGGTGAACGTTCACACACGTGACAAAATTAGTTTGGACCTCTGACCCTAAATCAGTATGAATTTACATAACATTACATTATTTACTTGATACTTATGACAGTATATAAGATATATTTATCATTTCGAAAACAAGTGTACTGCAAGCTTTGGAATTACATGAGATACAATTTTGCAATTTGGTAGTATTTTGTCACACACGCAGCTGACAAAGAATGGCCTATGTGTATATGGCATAACCTTCGTCTGACACAAGAACGTTTGATACATGCCGCGTATAGATACATGTACGGCTACATGGATATCAGCAGCATAACTATCAGGATGCACTATAGCATTGAATCATACAAACAACCACACATTGGTTAGTTGGTAATGTGTTATGTGACAGATATTAAAAAAAATAGTGGTCATAAATCATATTTATAGCTATGGTATTAGCTTGGAAAAAGGCGGAAATGGAAACACTTGACGAGTAATATGATTCAGACCACAAAAAATGATGCTTCAAACCGGTAAGGTAAATTTAGCGTATATCGTTGTAAAGACGCGATCCAAGGAGTATCAAAATGGTTGCTTTGCTGATAATTGAAATGTTGAGCTGTCCTGCATAATGTTTCTATGTTGCATCTGACAGACTTGTCTTAATGTTAAGTTAAAGTCTTACTGTCATTTTATTTTATTTACTAGCAAAAGACTATTAAGACCACATTCTGTCAGATTGTGTTTTAAATGACTATTTTGATAGACAATTTTTACAATGCCATAACTAATATTATCGGTTCTTTAAAAACTGCGACTTTCTTGGAAATAACAAATCGCTACACAAAATATCAAATTTCGATATAAATTTCAAAAACATTTCTTCCAGGAAATTCATTAATAAAATACATCTAACACATAAATAATAGACGAGGTGTAATTCAGCGAACCACTGGACTGTATCGGAACACCTTCCACATACATGACAAAAATAATAAACTGTACATTACAAACAGAAATAACTAGTCTCTAGGTTACAACAACATTTTGGCATCAGTGCGAAATTATTTTTAAAGATACAAATGCGGTTACAAATTGATGTGTTAAAGTATTTAAGGCCATCGAAACACTGTACAGTACTTCGGCCTACGATATATTTAAAAAATGGGATCAAACATGACATGGAAATGAAAAGATGACATATAGTGTTTCTTGAGAGTTTTGCTGAAGACGGAATAATTGAAACAGTATGATTATTATGTTTTGAGATTTTTGGTGAAGATTCAGTTGTATAGATATTCTATATTCCCGTTGGAAGATCAAGTCGAGATATCAGGGCTGGGGTCTATGATAATGGTGTTATATTCGAAATCCAAATCGTCTCCAACGGGGTAAAAGAGATTAAACATCAACTGGCATACCACCTTCTAAAACGGATATTGCTTTACAATTTGATATGTATATGTCAATTCTTACTCTATAAATAGGTTTACATAATGCGGGGAGTTTAGTGAATGCGTTTAACTAGAGAAAATTGATTGCCTCTCACTAAAGCACATCATGGTCAATTTAGCTAAAGATTGCTGTTGCATTGCAAGGCATGCTACAGAGTCACCTTGTATATAGTATTAACATGCAGACATATGCGAGATCACGAATTTTTTATTCTGCTTTAGTACAGCAGTGAATAAAATTTGTATATTTTTTCCAATATCCTCTGCCTCCTTTGCTTTTCTAGATGATTTAAAAATTTAATACTGGAAAGATAAAGGGGAGAAAACAGAACTATATACAAGGATGGGAGATAGATGTGTGAAAAATCAAGACGGGAGGAAGAAGAACTGGTGGTCTGATAAAACCATGACAAAAAGAGAGCTACATAACGATAAAGTAGTAGGCTAAGGAAACCGTTGAAATATTAATAAGAAGCAAAACATAAAAACAAATAGTAGTAGTCGTAGTATAAGTAGTTGAGTAGTAGTAGTAGTCGTAGTGAGTCGTGTAGCGGTAGTCGTAGTAGTCAGTCGTACTAGTCGGTATAGTTAGTCGTAGTAGTGTAGTAGATAGTCAGTAGGAGAGTCTAGTCAGTCATAGGTAGTCGAGCTCGTAGTATAGTAGTAGTCGTAGAAGTAGTGTATAGTCGTTAGTAAGTAGTCGTAAGTAGTAGTGTAGTAGTAGTAGTAGTTGTTAGAATACTACGTAGTATATAAGTGTGTGTGTGGTTAGGTAGTTACGTAGATATATAGTAGTCGTAGTAGTAGTAGTAAGTAGTGTAGTGAGAAGTCGTAGTATAGTATAGAGTAGTGGTGGTGGTAGTAGTGGAGTAGATATAGTGGTGGTAGTAGTAGTAGTCGATGTTAGTATAGTGTAGTAGTAGTAGGTAGTAGGTAGTAGTAGTAGTAGTTGTTGGTAGTATACTAGTAGTTGTATAGTGAGTGGTAGTAGTTAGTAGTGCGTAGTAGCGTGGTGAAATATTAATGTCAGGAATCTTGCTGCATATTTTCATTCGCCATAGGTAAAAGGTTGTAGTGATGTGGTTATACGCCCTACATCAGTGCGTTCAAAAAAAATACCTGCTCTCAAATTTCAAGTCACCAAAAATATGAAGTACCAATCGATTATTGATTTTGCGAGATACCTTACTGCATTATATCACTTTTGTTTATGTAATCAATCATATATACAACAGAATGGTCAGTATCCGCTCATACGCCTTGCAGTAAAACCCTGAAGCCTGATATTACCGGCCCTTAGCTAGCGAGTCAGTGTTCATTCATAATTCCACCCGATCAAACAAGCGATTTCAGCTCCCATACCAGCAACGACTGCGGGAAAAGCACTTCACAGTTAGTTCCCTGACACTCCTAATAATTTCCGTTGTGTATGCCCCAGTTGGTAGCCCTATTAACAATGCTTTTAAAAACGGAACGACAATTACCAATTATCATTAATAAGTGTCTCAAACAGAAAAAAAAAATCAAAAGTAATGTCATGCTAAGCGCAGTTGACTGATCAGTTAATTTGAGGGATAACTTAGTACTCGTCCTTGCGATCCGCAGTCAATGTATCCGCTACAATTCACTCACAGAACCGAATGGAGTTTCAACTGCAATGTATTAACCGTAACTGCACTATCGTGCAGAATGGGATAAAACCCTCTTGTGATCAAAAACAATACTACAATGAGATCCAACATTTCCCACAATTCAATAAAAACAGTCTCTTACATTATTAAATGCAACATAGACCTGATGACACCCCAATTCTAACATTCTGTTTTATTTCGTTGGCCATTGAAGAATTATCTCTCCGTTATTGTTTATGTAATCATGTTCTTTTTTAACCTGATATTTGACACTTTGTATTTTATAATTTTGTCTTTATTGCTTTGGTGAAATAAAGAAACTTGAAACTTGAAACTTGAAACTTGAAACCCTTTGGATGCTATAATGTAGAATATAGTCAAAAATCTTGGGGGTACCCCCCCCCCAAAAAAAAAAAAAAAAGACATTCAGAATCTGTTATTGGTGTAATATGACCTTTGGGCATAAAGCTTTCAAATAAAAACAAAAAAAATCCCCAAAACTAAACTTGGGCTTTAAGGACAAATTCATTCTTTGTGCACCAGAAAAGAATTTTGTACAAAAGTTTAAAAGCCTGTCATCTGTCTACTTCAAAAAATGCAGAACCATTAAAGAGAAAGAAAACAGTGAAAGTTTGAGTGATGAGCACATTTGACGGAACTGTTCAAGAGTTATGATTTTTTCACAATTTCTTTCCTTGTTATGCAGGACTTTTGGGAACTGTGCCAATTTCTGTGATGAATACAGACCAACTCTCCATGGGATTTGTACTCAGATTTTTTTCTAACTCATTGGCCTCATGCTTTTTGTTTTAAAAGTATATCTGGCTGCAAATGATTCTGAATCTACAAATGATTCTGCTCGTCTAAATTGTGAATCTGCATCCTTCTGCATGTTAAAATTCTGAAATGTTTAGTGTTGACTTTGCTCAACTGACATCTCTGAAAATTATGCAAAATCAATGGGGAGTTGTCCACACTCTTATCACTGAAACATGCTAAGTTGTAAGTTGCACACTTAAAATCCTCATTAATGATGATGTAATGAAACTTCGAACGTTTGTAACTCTTTGAGCAGTTTAGCCCAATTCACACAAACTTTCACCACTTTCCTTCTTATTATTTTACACTCTGTGAATGGAAGTACATCTCTTAGTTTCATTCCCCTTTAAATTTCAGGTTCTGTTTCAAAGTGCAAAGAAGTAAAAAAAAAAAAATTACATACTTCAAAATACCCCTCCCCTCTCCCTGGCCCTGCCAACAGTCACAGTTCATTTCAGCACTTACATGTACATGGAGTCCAAATGCTTGTAAGCAGTTTATTTGATTGTCTGTTCGTTATATTTTCATTACCACAATAACTTAAGAAAATCCCTTTCCTTCACTTAACTTAAGAAAAGTTGATCAGAGTTTAATGAAACTTGGGTCAACATAGACAATAATTAACCGATTGGACTTCAGAGTTGAAAGGTCAAAGGTCATGAGGCAATACACACATCTGATTTGGGCTCATTACCACAATAACTTAAATACTCTTGGTCCAATTGAAATGAAACCAGAACTCTACTAATAATGATACAGCATCCCCAATCCTCAACCCCCTTTTGTTTCTGTACAGTTTGGCATTACTTATACAGTTCTGAGTCTAATTAGTAATGATGTGATTTGCATTCCGCATTGGTCAATGTTAATGGTTTTATCATCTGCTCTTAGGCGGCTGGAAATTCATTTTGTGTGACCTTCGGGGGTGGGGGTGGGGAGGGGGGTATTTTGTGGTAAATTAATATTTGTACATTTGAGGATTTGGGGGGAGGGTAAAAACTTGGGGAAAAGTAACAGCATTATAAAAAATGGGATTTATAATCCTGAAAGTCAAACCAAAAATTTCTCAATTTGTAGATGTTGTCCAACCAGTATCAAGAGATACAAGACAATAAATGGTCAGAACAAGAAATGTGCAACTATTCGTTTATTCATACTCATGTTTGGTGTTTTGTCTTGTTTCTGGGAGGGGTGGGGGTGGGGGCGGGGGTGGATTTTTTTCCAGTAACTGCATATATGTATGTACAGCGAAAACATACACTGTACTACAGTGTAGGTTCTTAGTTTCTTACTGTACATGCAGTTGTACAAATTAGTATGATTAAAATCTTACATTCAGTCAAGTCAAGTCCGCCAAGTTCGGAGGCTGAAGCCACTAAAAAATTGGCCTCAAGGGCAGGGCCAATTTATTACCCTAAAGTTAAAAATGTTCTCAAAATGAATAAAACATCATCCTGTTTATAAGTGTTTATAAACCTCTGTGTGACATTTACATGTACATGTAATAAAAGCACCCCCTACTACATCAATTGCCACAATGCTCCAACAGAAAAATGAGTATTTTGTTACTGATCATGTTGATGTTTTTTCATCCCAATCAGGTAATAGATCGGAAGGTCCGAGAGTTATGTGTCGATTCTGAGATCCTACCGCTAGAAACACCTGCCTTCCTCATCAAAGAAAAACAATTCAAGTAAGTCCTGCAATCTGATCTGGTTCAATATCATTGCCAAAATATGTGTATGAGGATGAGGAGGAGGAGGAGGATGATGGTATAATGATATTATGTGACACTTTCTGACACTACATGAACTGTAGTTTGTGCTATTCATTGGTGAAATTCAGTGATAATTGTTTTTCTGCAAAGAGGACAAATTTTGAAATTGCCCTTAAAAAGTGCGCTCTTGATCAATGCAGCCCAAAACATGCTCATCAAATAGTTTAAAGGCCCATTGTCATACGTCAACTAAACCACAGAGATGATGAGAAGTAGTTCTGGAATACAAGCACACATATTCACGAACATGGACTTTTACAGTGCATTGTGTACAGATTGTGGGAGGAAAACAAATGTTGTATTTTTCCTCACCACCACGGATGTTTCCATTGCATTATGGGTATCATTAGTGCACCCTTTTTATAAGTTTAGTCAAAAGAGGGCATTGTTCAATTCTGCCATGACAGTGGGCCTTTAAGTCATTATTCATGTAAAAATTCACATTAATCTTCACGTCTCACAAAGTCTTGGGGCTGGTAAAGTCAGTTCTCTTTAACATAAAACCAATATGAATTTAACTTGAAGGAAGTGCAGTAACAACTCCTTTTAAATTTTGAACTGGCAAATTCATTAAACTTGTCCAACTTCTGGATAAATTATCTACAGAATAATGTATACCTGCTTATCAAAGTAAAGCCGGTCAAAAACTAACACCAGTGAAAATGAACTGTGCCAAGCAACCTCTGATTTGGGTGAAAGCCACAGCCTGTGTTTGAAATCTTGGGCAAATAGTCTCTTTCATATGAATCATTGTTTGTATTTTTAAAACTTCAAAGACCTACAAATCCAAAATTTTGAAGTTGAACTTTGATTTTGTGTACTATTTCCCTTTAACTGAATATAGTGTGAACAAAATTGGTGGTTTTCAGTTTACATCAGTCACACAACCGTTAGTAGATGTCTATACATTTCCTATTTCATCAGTGAGTAACACAAACTAGGAGATTCCACCATCAGCATAATTACTTTGATGTACCGCTTAATCTAATGATTAATGATCAAGTTAATTACAATTTAAAATTTGGTTTGATGAAACAGGTAAAAAATAATGATGCAAGTGAATGCTTATTAACTTCTGCATACATGTATGTGTTACACCTTTTAATGAGTGTGATTAGCTTCCCTGTGCTGAAATTGCAATTGCTTTTTGGTCCTATAACCAGCCTCTATCATGTGTTGTGCATAAATACTAGATATTACATATGATAATTGGACATATTTATAACAATTTCTTTCAAAATGGAAATTTATCGTGGTCTACACAATGGCAAAGTGGTTTATGAATAATAAATCATTTTAACTGAACAAATGTGTCATCGAATATCCTTTTAGTGTTATAGTACAATTATTATCCAGCTTTTAGTAAACGGTCTCAATAATTGCTTGTGTTATTATTGCCTCCCCCAGAGCCATAATCATATCGGGTGGCCCTAGCAGCGTGTATGCAGAAGATGCCCCGACCTATGACCCAACCATTTTCCAGTGTGGGCTTCCGGTATTAGGCATCTGCTATGGAATGCAGGTAAAATACAAAGTAGTAATGGGAATTATGGAATGTTGACCAAAAGGGCAGTGACATGATTGGGAGAAATAAAAAATGCCTGAAGACCCAAATGGTAAACATATTTAGAGTGTATACCCAGGCTGTAAGGATTTGTCTTGAATTTGTTTACTTGAGGAAAATCAAGCATTCATATGTTACAGGGAAATGGCAGAATTGGAAGAAGTCGGTCCTTTGTACTCTAGAATCAAGTACGCTGTTCAAGGCTTCTACTGTCGAAATTTCATGGTCAAAATGTAATACTTTTTAAACAATCACCATCAGTACTCATTGTGACAGGCAAATTTGTTGTGTAGCTTTGTGAAGGATCAATTTCTGTCAGGGCATCAGATTAATTCAATACTGGTAAATGGAACGCTTGTTTCTCCACAAGTAACCAAACTCAAAACAATTCCTTCCAGCCAGGATATGCACTTCAGCTGGTGTATACATTGGTATATGTTTCAATGTATGTGGTTCTAGGAACATTTTTGACTTCTCCCAGTGATAGGCTAACATTGTGGAGCTTCAATTTAAAAAATTGTCAAACTTTGATATCTGACCTACATAGTAGTGTTCAAATGGACAAATAAACACCCTAGAATACAAAAGTTTGGAAAGATACACTGCCAATGGCAAGTTATGCATGAATAAACAATTAAAACTCCGGGCGAGTTTTAATAGCCTAGGTGTACACACAGTAAGTCTATGGGAGGAAATGGGCAAGTGAATCTGGTCAACTTACGATTTTCACTTTTTTAAAGCACTAAATAATCATTTTGAAATACAATTTTTTGAGGGCTTCATTCTCAGACCTCATCAAAGACACTGGTAGCATGGGGAATCATGTGGCTCAGATTTTTTTAACTGTGATAAATGTTAGCCAATACCTTTAATATTGAATTCAATATGACCTTCATAGAAACTGAACCCACAGAAAGCCACACAACAAATTGCAACATCACAGCAGTTTTTATGACTCTAGTAGTACAACAAAGACGAAATGTGTGAAATTTTGACAGCAGAAACCGCAAAACAGTATCTAGTTGATTCCAGTATCATTGTGTCCTGTCCTGTGTTGAGAACTTCTAATCTTGCCATTTCAATTTAAAGGGGATTGTAACCCAGACATCTGTTTGCATTCAGAAAATAGATAACAATAAGAGAAAGAAAATGGTGAAAGTTTGAATAAATTTGACTGAACCGTTCAAGAGTTATAAATGTTCAAAGTTTACATAATCCTGTGTATGGAGGATTCTTAAATTGGCAACTCTACCACTTTTTTAGATGAAAGTGTGGAGAACTCCCCATTGGCTTTGTACACAAATTTTCACTTATTCTCATTTTTTATGAAATATCTGATTGCCTTTTGCTTGTAGTACAAGTATGTCGCAGCAAAAATGATTTGTACATGTTTTCGGGAAGAGTTTGATTACCTTCACAACTAACATTTCAGAAAAACATAAATTGTGAAAATTTGTGTACAAAACCAATGGGGAGTTCTCCACACTTTCATCTCAAAAAGTGTTAGAGTTGCCAATTTAAGAATCCTCCATACATAGGATTATGTAAATTTTGAACATTTATAACTCTTGAACAGTTCAGTCAAATTTGTTCAAACTTTCACCATTTTCTTTCTCTTATTGTTATCTATTTTCTGAATGCAAGCAGATGTCTGGGTTTCATTCCCCTTTAAGATAATGAATGAATGGATACTATTCCACAAGCACAAATTATGTTTTTGATATCTAGATTTGTCTAATTAATTTTGATGATGAATACATTTGGTGTACTACAAAAGCATTTGAAAATTGTGAATTATGTCACTGATATATAAATGTGATCAATTTGTTGGGGTCTCTTGAAATTATCTGTATTTGTATATGTTCAACATAAGGGCTTCTGTCTATGTGACTGATTCATGTTAAATTCAGTGCATTTAAAAGAGATTTCAAAGCACACCAGAATCTCCCACAGAGAATCCAAATCTTGGCTGTACCCTGCACTGAGCCTTTGGCCAAATAAGTCCGGTTTCAGTCTACTGAGTGTTTTTCAGTGAATTCTTTAGAGGTTTCATTTAAGAGGGGACTGCAATATAGGGGTTTCTGTTATGATATAACAAAGGCATGTGAAACACTATATCTGTATCCCAATAAGTAGGATGAATGTGTTTATAATATGTGTGTGTGTGTGTGTGTGTGTGTGTGTGTGTGTGTGTGTGTGTGTGTGTGTGTGTGTGTGTGTGTGTGTGTGTGTGTGTGTGTGTGTGTGTGTGTGTGTGTGTGTGTGTGTGTGTGTGTGTGTGTGTGTGTGTGTGTGTGTGTGTGTGTGTGTGTGTGTGTGTGTGTGTGTGTGTGTGTGTGTGTGTGTGTGTGTGTGTGTGTGTGTGTGTGTGTGTGTGTGTGTGTGTGTGTGTGTGTGTGTGTGTGTGTGTGTGTGTGTGTG
>JZLH01S0048888.1:26980-40353 GCA_001188425.1 Eucidaris tribuloides
GGGTCACATGGGCTTATTCATCTAATTGGTCTTGCTACCATGGTAACTTGAAGCTTTTCATATTACATCAGTTGGATGGGACTGCGGACTGCGGAGGCATACCCATCGACTGCGTGCAGTCGAACTGCTCTAGTTAAAGTTTGACTTATCTGAAAGAGTAATCTTTTTTCTTCCTACTGTCAAAATTTGGTGGCTTAAAGTGAAAGTAAAACCAACATATTGGCAGGTTTTCTGGACCACATTTTTGTCAGACGTGCTTCCGCATGGCGCACCTGGTTGAACGTAATCTTTAAATCCCCTTTTCTCCCTTTTCACCCTTTTCTCTGAAACTGCATCTCCTAACTCTCTCTTACTGCAATCACTTTTTGAATGGGTTAGGATTTTTACATTTAACAAGTTATATATCATTTTAAAGCTTTAAAGCTAAGAAATTACTCTTTAAAACTGTGAAGAAAAATGAAAATTGGTTTTGGCCTACTTTTTGTGGGTTTTGAGCTTGGCAGTCACATACGCAAAATGCTGTAAATTTTGGGGGTGATTTCTTGCTAAGATTACTCCACGTAATGCATTATTGGATTTAAAAAAAAATGTTGTGCAAACACCTCTCCCCATTTTGTGGAACCACTGTTTACACTATTTGTGATAAGAGTAAAAGAACAAATGATTACATTGTTTCTTCTGTCAATTTCCCCTCCAGGTACGTTACGTCCCGATTTAATTGAGAGTGCATCCTCCTTAGCCAGCTCAAATGCGGACGCCATTAAGACGCATCACAACGACACGGAACTCGTCAGGCAACTCAGAGCCAAGGGGCGTGTCGTAGAACCTCTCAAGGACTTTCATAAAGACGAAGTACGCACCTTAGGCAAAGATCTAGGTCTTCCCATTGATGTCGTGCAGAGGCATCCATTCCCAGGTGAGTGTTTGCACCATACACAGAATTATATGATGTGGGACTACTCAGAATAATTGGAAAATAGTAGATACATACATACATACATACATACATACATACATACATACATACATACATATATACATACATACATACATACAAACATACATACATACATACATACATACATACATACATACATACATAGGCAGGTAGACAGACAGATAGATAGATAGATAGATAGATAGATAGATAGATAGATAGATAGATAGATAGATGGGTAGCCAGATAGATTGTAGGATAGACTGGTAGCACTATATATGCTTAAAGGTAAATGACATGATTGGGGGTAGTCCTCCACTTGGGCTGAAACTACTCTAGAATCAAGTAAACTATGCAAGGATTATCCTGTAAAAATCTTGTAGTCAAACGTTGACTCATTCTAAAATAACTAATGTCAATTATCCCTCGTGGCAGGCAAACCTGCTGTGTGGCTCTCTATGGGCCTTATTTTTATCGTGCCCCGATAAAATGAAAATACTAGTATGTTCATGCTTGATTCTCCGTAAGCAAACAAATTACAGACAAATCCTTCCAGCTGGGAGATCCACTCCAGCTAGTGTATAGTTGGTATACATTTCAACTCATTTAGTTCTTGAGGCATTTTCAAGTGTTCCCAATCATGTCACTAACCTTTAACTGATTGTATGACTAATTTACGTTTTGGAACTAATATTATGCTCGTATGGCATCTGGTGGTGCTGTATTCTTTTTAATTTCTCTGTTACATTGTTATCTTCCTCTTGAATTTCTTTGCCACTTGAATAATGATAATGACTTTCTGAGGACAGAACAACCAACACTACTCTTTGTTCATGATGCGTGGGGCCATCTGAGAGCTTAACAAAAAGTTGTCTTTGAACTGAAGTGTTGCATAAATAAGATTTATTTTAAAATATTATTTTAAAAAAACGACAACATCTGGATGGCGCCCAGCTATGGTGGACAAAGTGGTATAGTGTTTTTCAAACTGGATTGGTCTATATTTATAGGAAGATGTTGTAGTTTGTGCACCTCATGCAAAAGAAGAAGACAAAGTTTGCATGTTCAAGTGTAATACTCATTCAAAATGCAATGCAATCAAAGTTTGAATTAATGATTTTGGGGGGATTTTAATTTGATTCTTTATCCCTGTTTTCTTGTTCCAGGTCCTGGTCTAGCTATACGAGTGATATGTGCCGAGGAGGCATACATGAGCAAGGACTTCTCAGAGACAAATGTAATATTGAAGCTGCTCGTTGATTTTGCAAACTCAGTCAATAAGGTAACTTGAATGTCATCATACACCATATTCCTTTTTAGGTTACATTTACTCTTTTCCTTTGGTGTCCTGTCTATTCAGATTTATGACTGTATGTTTGTAATCAAACTTTGCCCCTAGTATGAGAGAGGTCAAGGTCAAACTGCCAAAGGTTAAAGCCCAAGTTTAGTTTTGGGGATTTTTTGTTATTTGAAAGCTTTATGCCCCAAAGTCATAACCCTGCAATAATAGATTCTGAATGTCTGTAGTTTTTTTAATTATTTAGTGAAAAATCTCGTGTGAACACCCCCAAAATTTTACATTATAGCATCTTAAGGGTTAAAAAGGATTTAAGGTTACATGTGTTATACCTCATCTGAAAGAGCAGACTCGGCTCTTTCAGATGAGGTATAACTCATATATTCTTTTTTTGCTTTTGATTTTTTAAAATTAATAATGAAAATGTCGGGGGGGGGGGGGACCCGACATTTTTTTACATTATTTTAATTACAGCATCCAAGGTTATAATGTTGTGTGAAGTTTACGTCATCTGAAAGAGCTGGCGTCTGCTCTTTCAGATGAGGTATAACACATGTAACCTTAAAGCCTTTTCAACCCTTTAGATGCTATAATGTAAAATTTTGGGGGTGTTCCCACGAGATTTTTCATTAAATAATTTAAAAAAACTAAAGACATTCAGAATCTATTATTGCAGGGTTATGACATTGGGGCATAAAGCTTTCAAATAATAAAAAATCCCCAAAACTAAACTTGGGCTTTAAAGGGAATAGGATTAGAAAAAGTCCTTGCTGTGGGATAAAAGTACTCAGAATCGAGTACACTGTTCAAGGTTTCTGCAGTCTAACTTTCACTGTCAAATGTTCACTACTTTTTAAACAATCACCATCAGCACTCATTGTGACAGGTGAATTTGTTGTGTAGCTTTGTATGGAATCAATTTCTATCTGGCCACCAGAATAATGTGATATTGGTAAATGAATGCTTGTTTCTCCGAAATTAAACATATTCAAGACAAATCCTACCAGCCAGGAGATACAGTCCAGCTGGAGTATACATTGGTATGTGTTTCAACTTATTTGGTTCTTGAGGCATTTTTGACTTCTCCCAATCATGTCAATGCCATTCAAAGGGGATGAAACCCAGACATCTTCCTGCATTCACAGAATGCAGAACAATGAGAGAAAGCAACCTGTGAAAGTTTGAGCAAATTTGGCCAAACTGTTCAAGAGTTATGAACGTTCAAAGTTTATTTAATCCTTATTATGGAGGATTATTAGATTGACAACTCTGCCTCATTTTGTGATGAGAGTGTGGAGAACTCTCCATACGTTTTGTACACAAATTTCCACCTTTTCTCATTTTTAATCAAATATTTTCTTTCCTTTTGGTTGTTCAAGTATGTTACAGTAAAGGTGATACTGCACGCCTCAGTGAAAGAACTATGAAAACTTATCAGAAAAATGAAACAAGTGGAGAGTTCCCGACAATCACAATAAGTGGCAGAGTTGTCAATTTAAGAATCCACTAAAATAAGGACTAGGTCAACTTTGAGCATACATAACTTTTAGATGGTTTGGCCAAATTCCTTCCAATTTTCATTGTTTTCTTCCTCATATTAATCTGTATTGCCTAAATACAGATGTATGTCTTGGATTCATTCCTCTTTAAATTTTTGACCCTTGGTCTCTTTGTTATTGACAGCCTCATGCCTTGGCAGGGAAGATCAGCGCTGCTCTGACTCCTGACGAACAAGAACACCTCCTGGCCATCACGAGTAAATGTCAGTTATCAGCAACACTTCTACCTATTAAGTCAGTTGGTGTACAGGTGAGTAGAGCCATGTCTGTCTTTTGCATGATTCAGTACTTGAAATTTTGGTCATTTTCACATTTTTTAATATGCATTCTTTTTATTACAAATTAGGAATGAAGAATTGTCCATGGTAATGTCACTGTACTTGCAGAAGTCAATAATTATCACTAATGAAATGAAATGAAATGGAATTAAATAAAATGAAATGAAACAAAAACCGATCACAGGGCCATAATGCTCCCCGGTGATAAGTAGACCAGAAATAGCTCGGTTGTTTTAGGGTTAACCAGATGTAGTAAAAGGTTTGTTGTCTCTGTTACAGGGTGATGGCAGAACGTACAGCTACGTCGCAGGCTTGTCAAGTGAGCAGAACCCCGACTGGGAATCCCTCATACAAATCTCCAAGCTCATCCCCAAGATATGCCACAGTATAAACAGGTCAGTGCTTGCTGGTATTCTGTTTGTGTATCTGTCAGGATGTTTGTTTGTGTACTCCCTGATGTGTTCCTGATATATTGGGTCCATCTTCTTCAACAGGGTAAATCAGGGGTTCTCAATTATTATTGCTGAAGTGCCATATTTGTTGTCAGAGAGTTTGTACTATGCCACTCTCCAACTTACGAAGCGAGTGCCGCGAGCGTCGCGGCGTGGGGTCCATGCAGGGGGCCGCTCGAGGGCCCAGACTGGCGGGGACCTGGTCGAGTTTTTAAATACGATGCCTTTTAAGAGGCCCAGAATGGCTTTAATTAAGATAAACAGCACAAAAACAAATTCAAAGAAATTACACAATTTTTCTTATTTTTTTTCATAGCAACTTCCATGAGCCACTTCGGAAGGCCCAGTGCACCAAAAGTGGCACGCGCGCCGCAGTTTGAGAACCCCTGGGTCAAATAATAGAAAAGTGCATCTCTGATCAAGAGGACTGTATGAAACAATAATGATTTTGAGGAAGTAAATATGATGATTTTCTCAGTGAAATCTGTGTTAACACTAGTATAGTCTTAACACTGGTGCTACAATCTCAATGCCAGTGTTATTCTTTACACCAGTGTTACAGTCTTAACACTAGTGTTACAGTCAAGACCTCGAGGTCCGAGATTGAGACTGAGATCTTCCTTCAGAGAACCAGTACGTGCTTTTTTCTTCAGGTCAATTTAGCATTAAATTTAGTTGGGGTCCAAGACCGATACCAAGACCTCAGGATCTGGGACTGAGACTAAGACCTGGTAGACCTACAGTACTGATTTACACAAATGCCTGTTTGTTGTTTTGCATATCGTTAGGACGGTGTACATATTTGGTGAACCCATCTCAGAGACAATACAGGATGTGACTCCTACGTTCCTCACACCCAACGTGCTGGCGATGCTGAGGCAAGCCGACTTCTACGCTAGGGATGAACTTGTGAAAAGTGGTGAGGTCCTGATTGCTGTTATTCTCATTTGAACCACATTGAAAAGATTAGGGTTAATACAGAAAACTTTCATCGGTTAGGGTGAATCATAGAAGAAGAAAATTTAAAGCATCTACCAACCTTGTATTATTTAGCTTAACGACTTTCGTCCAATAACTAGACTTTTTCAAGCCAACTGGAATGGTTTCCCAGTTGACAGTTGTGGTGTGTGATTTGGAAGTCACTGGAGCATATATTGGAGACAAAGTATATCTAGAGTCCCTTTGAAACAAGCTTTTGGCCCAGGAAGTTTAAAGAGGCCATATGGATTAAAAACACCAAACCAGCACTGAACAGGGGCACTAGATATATGTTGTCTCCGATATATGCTCCAGTGATTTCCAAATGACAGACAGCAACTGTCAACAGGACACCATTCCAGTTGGCTTGAAAAATTCCACAGGTGTTGGATGAAAGCTTGTCAGCTAAATAATACAAGGTTGATAGATGCTTTTCTTTTTCTAAAAATAAATGTTTCTTGTCCTTTTCAGGGTTGTTGAGATTATGTGATTTAGTTCATCTATTTGATCATGTTATGATTTGATAATGCAGACATGAACAACAAACCTGCTCAGCATCATAAATTCTCTTTGCAAACCTTTGATTCTTTAGATTGGACTTGCTCTCATATCAGTCTGACATTATTACCTAGGGGGAATTCCCATAGCCACAGATTTGTGTGATACCAATAGGCAGCATATCTGATAGACCAAAATCATGAATCCAGGCTTGAAAGCATGAGTCTAATATTTTTGCTGGCCAGATAAAATTTTGTATCTCAATTTTTGGGTGAAAATTACTTTTTTTGATAAATGTGAAGCTCAAGGCATAATTCATCTTCTAGTAATCACAGGAGTTGCATATCTTACAACATAGTTGATTATCAAACATAGTTCAAATAACATAGCCTATGCACATAATTTGTTAAGATAAGAATGTTTTTTGGCTATCTTGAAAACTTTGTTTTTGTGATATGATATGTAAAATGGCAGTTAGAGCATCTAGTTCTCCATCTCTTCCCTTATTCTAATTCAGTTTGCACAATCAAAACAGTCTTTGGCAGATTTTTTTTAGCTCACCAAGGTGGAGGGAGACTAAGGAATCACTTCAGCGTCTGTCCGTCTGTTATGTTTACAAAAACTTGAATAACTGTGTGTTAGATGTTTCAATTTCAATCAATCTTCGATGGAAGATTGATCATACAGACTTTTAAATTTAAAAGTATGTGAAGGTCACCACAAGGCCAAGATCACCAGCAGAGGTCAATGACCTTTTTGAGCCCAGTGTTAAGACTTTAGCAAGTGTCTATTATGGCCCATAACTTTGCTCCCATTTTCCCAATTGTGACTAAACTTGAGTGGTATATGTATTATAGGGAGCTGAGGTTCACCTGCAGGGATCAAGGACCTTTATGAGCAAGTTTCTATGTACACAAAATTGGGAAAGACACATTTTGGTCATTGCCTTGGTAGACTTACAAACTATGGCCACTACAATCGGTGTAACTCTACCAGACTCTCAGTCTATCAGGTTGTAACCGATATCTTGCCTTTCTGTTTCAGGGTATTACAATAAGATCAGTCAGATGCCAGTCATCATGGTCCCAATTCACTTCGACCGTGATACCATGATGCATCAGCCGTCCTGCCAGAGGAGCATCGCTATACGTACCTTCATCACCAATGACTTCATGACAGGGATCCCGGCACAGCCTGGCAAACATATACCAGAGGAGGTATGTGGCTTTTGTTCGTTTGTCATTGTATTGTGAGGGGTGTTTTCTTTTATGTGGGTTTTGTTTATCTCACTTAAGCTTTTCAGGCCTTCAACTGGTCGTACTTTTCCTACTCTTCCTACTTTTTCCTGCTTTTTGTACAAAAAACCCTTTGCGATAGGTTTGAATTTGTTCCGAGTTGAGTAGTCTTTACAGGTTGTTGCTGAGAGTACTGTAACTACCTTCATTATCTGTTTGTGAAGGAAAATTCATTCATGCGGATTTCTGCGTTTTTGTCATTCTTAAACTTATTTCTCCACGTATTCTGCATGTTTCCATTTTTTCAGGGTCATTACTTCAACACTATTCACAAATATCCCACTTTCCTCCTACTTTGATGGATTGAATCCTACTTTTTTTCCTGCTTTGAGGATAAGTTTCCTCCTAATTTTCTCCTGCTTTTTCAACCAAGCAGAGTTGAAGGCCTGGCTTTTGATTGCATTTTGTCCATTGTACAATAGTTGGTGTGTATAAGCTTTTAAATGTTAACTTCTTTTGTTTGAAAAGCATGATCGGATTTTAGACCAAATTTGGCCGGAATCATCCTCAGGGGAAGGGAATTTAAAGTTGCTCAAATGGTATACCTGGCCCCTATGGGAGCCCAGATCAGTGGGCTGTAAAAAAATTTCCTGCTCCACAAACACCTCGCTATTAATGAATTAAATGGATTAAACCGGATTTAAAACCTGGATTACTACTACTCTAGATCAAGATGTAATTAAACCAGTCATATTGTGTGTTGATTCCTCTGTTTATGTAGGTGAGGAATAAAAGAAACTATGGGCACAATATGTAAAGGTGTGATAAGATATTTTATTTATTAACATATTAGTGTTGGTTACTGTAGTATCTTTTGTGTCATTTTTTATTGACAGGTGATTAAAAGGATAGTCCAGCAGGTGTACAACGTTCCCGGAATCTCACGCGTCATGTATGACCTCACCGCCAAACCTCCCGGCACGACAGAGTGGGAATGAGACAGACGGACCGCCTATCACGGACATTAAATCATTGTCTCCGAGATTCTGAATTTCCATAGAGTTAACATGTGGTACATCCAGTTCCCGTAGCCAACGGGTTACCTATCGTACAAGGAGGCGGAGTCCCAAAATCTTGGCCTACCTTCAGATTTCTCAGTAGAAGTTGGAATTGAATTCCCTGCCATGTCTGATGTAAACGAAGGTCTGCAACGATGACTGTTTGGTTGACAGTCTAAATGCATGTTATTTCAAAACAAAGTCTTAGTATATTCTCGGCACTTGTGTGGTAAAGACCCAAGTTTTCTGTGTAATGAAATTGAAATTCTGTTTTATTAAAATCATGCGAATTCTGTTTTCTTCCATATTCTCCAAATTTTTGGCTCCTGCATTTAAAATTCCTCTTTGTAAAATCACAAATTCAGCTTTCTTCCATTTTCTTCCTAAGTGCACCAGTTTATCATCTAAGTAAACACCCATAATTTAAATTAAATATTTTATAACAGAAAGATTGTGTTTTCTGCAACATATACCACACACCTAATGAATGTATAGAAAGAAAATATTTAAATTTGAGAACTTGGGTCTTTACCATACAGGCAGTGGCGTACATCCGAGGGGGGGGGGGCCTCAAATTTCTTGTGTCACATTTTTCTGCAGGGGGAGGAGGTCCTTTTGGTACATGGTCCTCCTCCCAGATCAGTAGGCAAGCAAAAAAAAGGGTTCCCTTCTTCCTCATTGGGGGGGGGGGGGTGGCACTCTGCCCTCCCTGACTTTCAGCTCAAAGGGTGCAAAATGACATTCATCCACAGAATCAATGTCCATACACACAAACAGTTTGACAAATCAAAATGTCCAGAATATGTGGAAACATTCAGGTTTATTTGTCATTTTGTGCAAATTTTTTTTCATGTTAAATTGGAAGTAAGCCAGGGCTCGACATAAGCACTTGGGCAAGTAAAAACTCAAAATGTTAAACTTTACTTTTCCATTTGGGCAAGTAAAATTTTGATCATGAAATGATCAAAATATGTCCATAAACAACAAAAATATTTTTAAAATTTTGTGTTCAGGTCTATTTCAACATTATTTCATTCATTGTATTTAATTTTATGACTCAACTTCACAAATCACACCTATTGCAACCCCCAGAATTAAAATAATAAATGTCCAATGCTATAAAAAGCCTTATTGTTTAAATTTAGTGAGAACTCATTTTTTTTGTTTTGTTTATTGTTAATTGGACAAGTAAATCTTTTATTCGGGCAAGTAAAAATCTGAAAGTGATAATTTCACTTGCCCAATGGGCAAACAAGCAAAAAAAGTTAGTGTGGAGCCCTGAGTAAGCAATGCCATTATTTTCCCTGGAAGGAATTGGAACAGTCCAAAGTGGGTCTTGAGACTCTATATCAAGACCAAAAATAAGATTGGTCTTGAGACTAGGCAGGGCTATAACAAATTTTCCCTTTCATCAACACTACTTCTATCTATTTACCCTCAGGAACGCCACTCCATAAAAAGGTGCTATTATGGAATCCCAATTTCCTTTATGGATAACGTAATTTCAGTGAACATATATTGATGAAGCAGTTTAGCTTGGTGGTAATTATCTCATATATTCTCTTTGATGGGGTTATGTTTCTTGGTCTTCAAAGAGCGCTGGTCTTTTTAGGCAGGTGGGCATTGAAACTGGTTGGATTGAACTATACTGGCAATCACTGTTAATTTCCACAAGGCCTTTTTGTACAATCCAACAACTGGGAGGTTCTGTTTGTGTGTATGTGTAGTAACATGGCAAATAATCATGGCTGTTATATTAAGATTTTTTGGTGTATTTATGTTTAACTGTTAAAGATTTAATTTATTTTTTGTTTAGAAGTAGACAATGTGCATGGAGGTGTAGCCATTGCAAGGTTCATGCAGCTGTTTTAGGCTGTTATATATTTATATAACTATTGGGTAGAGATTTTAGGGTTGATAACTATATACACATACTATCATTTGTAATTCATTCAATTACATCTGGACAAAAAAACTGCATATTTATGAAGGAGAACATGAAGAAATAGAGGTTTTACAACAAAACAAGTATTAGACTGTAGGGCATTGACCAAATAACGCTCTAGAAAAAAGTTCCATAGTCTCCAGAGTGGTATTGAAAAATAACATTACAAATTGATGAAGATGAAGTTGCTGATGAGAAAACACATTTGTCATCCAATTTTTATCGGCACATTGATGAGATCAACTAATTAATGAGGTAAGTTTCTCAGTTCCATTCATAGAAGAAGGAATCACCGTCAATAGCGATTTCACAGACACGACTATTACTCGCTAGATCGGTCTTTACAGCTTTGTTATTAATATCTATGAAGGCGGTGGCTCTACATTGATTAACATCGGAATGTACTGGTGAAGGTTTTCTTTTGAATGAATTTAACAAAAGCCATTCACACAGTCCTTCATTGTTTATAGAATGGTTGCTCTTAAATGCCTCACCAAAGTTCCTATTCAGTTTTCAAACATGCGGATTCACAGAAGCATTGTGACTGCATAGGTTGTGAAGCACTCCTTAGTTTGCGAACGAGGATATGACGGAGTGACATTCCAGCCACATAATTTATTTTTGTACATGATGATAGGCCCCAAAAGTTTGTACACTGCTAAAACGTACTTGGTCATAACATTATAAATAACCATCATCATTTATTATTTTTTGTAAAAACGTGCAAATGGATTTAGGATAACAAACACAATTTTCAGGTTTTGTAATATTTAAATAATCATCACACGGGATTTGTAAAATACCACTGATGGGACTACGGAAAATCACGCAATTTGGCCTTGCCCTACCGACTATATTGTATGGCCAGCATGTTTTCAGGGAAGCACATTATATCAATTATGATTCTGTTAAAATCTACATCATCTTCAAGGCACAACATCCCAATAATATGCTGGTTTATATATCCCACGATTAAATCTGTTTCTGGCATCACTAAATACAATCTTCTTCTGTCTTGTCCTTGAAGAGAAACTGCTTTCATTCAATATTTTGTGTGGAAAATGTGTCTGTATGTAGGTTTATCTGTTCTTTGTCATTGGTTCTTTTGGTACTTTATATAAACACAACAAAAAAAGTAACTACAGGCAAACCCCGTTATAACGAGCACGGATATAGCGAGGACCCGCTTATTACGAGGACATTTCTTGGGTCCCAATTTTTCTTCCATAGACCTCCGTGTATTATGATTCTCATGTAACGAGATCGGCTATAGCGAAATTTCGGCTATAGCGAGGTAAATTCCCAGCCAAAACATAAACAAAAACAAAGGAAATTAACCCTGTTATAGCGAGCATCCACTTCAGCTTACGTCGGCTAGCGAGCGCAAGCGATGTTTCGCGCTGTCAAATTAACTCCTTTTGCAAGACGTTGATCAACACGTCGGGCGTGCTACACCACCGCGCGTTGTATCAGCGCAATCGCGCGAGGACCCGTGCCGTGCCAGAAGCTAGCACATTACTGCGGATGCATACTCTCCGCCCGTTGCATTCATTTCGTAAGGAAGTTGAAATCATCCGTCAAGCGTTACATTTTTCAGCCTCTGCTGTAAATCAGTTCAGTACTTATTTAGTTAATGAAATCACTTTCATATATTTCAAAACTAAGAAACATGGCATATGGTAGAAATTTTGTTATTTTTATGTTTCCATATGCATACATTTTGGTTGTTTTATACTTACTTTATAGCGGCAAATCGCTATAGCGAGAATATTGGGTCCGAGACGTCCTCGTTAATAGAGGGTTTGCATGTATCCCCGCAGTTTTTCAACATACTAATAACTTTTTAGACAAAACCAGTTGTCAAAATAATGTTGGCAGAGTGTTTCTACACTTATTGACTAACTCTGTGTAAAATGTGATTGTCGTCCAGGTTCATGCATGAGTGAAGCATCTATAAAGTGAAAATCCACTTTTCACAACTCACAGGAGTCATCTCTATCCAAATAATGAATAATGATATTTTTTTTTATTTTATAGAAGTGTGTCACTCACCGTGACATGTTACAATCTTATGTTTCATACAAATGTAAAGATACATTTTTGCTGAAAAATGTCGATTTCAATTTTTGGCATTAACTTAATGGCATTTACAATTTCAAATTGAGAAAGGTGGAAAATTTTTAAATTGAGCTCACCGAAGCGTAAATTACCGCAAAAGTGCCAAAGGAGGTATAAGGGGATCAACAATAGATGATTAATAAATTGAGCGATATAATCACGCAAAACAATATTGTGTCAAAATCCTGCATGCAAAAATCCCCCAAATGGACCTTAGTACTTTGATACTAACATTTTTCCTTTTAATATGTGCTCACTCATTCATGACTTGACGATCAACAGCATTTTCAACGCAATTTAGCAAATTAGTGGGAAACACCCTTGCCAAATTATTTTGCTCACAACCGTGTTTTTATAAAGTTATAGTATTTTGAAAAAGGGGGTAGTTACTTTTTTTGTTCTGTTTAGACTGACTAAATCCTCCCTATCAACAATATAGGGTAAAATAATTGAGAATTGAGCTGTGTTCTATCAGGCAGGAACAAATGAATGTAATAGACCGATACCCTTTGTCGGCTGAGACTTCGCACAACCTCCTAAATCTGCCTGAAATGTGTTTATAATGCATCATATACTTTGTTTCACTTATGTTAGATTAAAGAAATAATATAAGGGTATGCTTATTTGATGTTTTATTATTTTGAGAAGTTTAGATGATAGTTTTGTTAAAATTACTGGTTCTTTCCAATATTAAATGAGAGGTGAGATTTGTAAATAAAAGTCTTATTGGATTAGTGTGGGTAGACTAATCTGAAATTGTTGGAGTATTTGATTTAAATTAGTTTGATTTGTTTTGATTTAAATGGGTGATTGTTTTATTTATATTAATAACCAGGATTTTTCTTTCATTGTGTGTTTTGGACAGGAAATTATGGTTACTGACTATTCATTCTGTTTCTATACCTTCTAATGATGCAAAGCTATAACAAAGAAATGGCTTAAGATTTGTAAATAAATATGTATGTAGTATAGAGGTTTATATTTTTTGAAAGATTATAACATTGGATCTGTATAAGGA
>JZLH01S0048888.1:48795-53795 GCA_001188425.1 Eucidaris tribuloides
TTTCAAAGTTTTGTAGTCTGGGTTTTTGTTTGCCCATTCAAGAACTGTTATGTAGCTCATATCACAGGTTGTTAATTTTGTAATTGTTAAAGCTCTAGTCACATTTCCCTGTCAAAGCAAACTCTAATGTTGGTCAAGCTCTAGTCACATTTCCCTGTCAAAGCAAACTCTAATGTCGCTCAAGCTCTAGTCACATTTCCCTGTCAAAGCAAACTCTAATGTCGCTCAAGCTCTAGTCACATTTCCCTGTCAAAGCAAACTCTAATGTCGCTCAAGCTCTAGTCACATTTCCCTGTCAAAGCAAACTCCAATGTTGCTCAAGCTCTAGTCACATTTCCCTGTCAAAGCAAACTCTAATGTTGCTCACTGTTTGTCTCACAATGAATCCCCTCCCCATATCATTACGATTTCCATAATGAGTATCATATTATTCCAGAGATGTATTGGTCTCCCATAGTACCTCGATGTTAATCCTATGGTAGGATCAGCCATGACCTCATAAATGATACTACATGGTACATCAGCCTCTCCAAGAAAACTTTGAAAGCTACATAATTTGAATCACTCTAGATTATTCTATATACTTTTGTGTATTAAATTACACAAACATAAATTTGTGTTTATTGCTTGCAACACACCAATAACCTAAGTTATAATAAAACATACCAATAATTTAATAGGGCTTAATACATTAGTGACCTCATTATATAGTACATATCTCAAATCAATAGCTCCTGGTTTTGCAAGCCGACAGAATTATTGACAACTCCACTGACAAGAGAATTACAAACTGGACTAATGGACTATTATACACAATATGGTAAACATACCCAAATCAATAAATTTTCATTTTTTGAAAACAAATGTATGGATTCAATTTGCAACCGTACATAAATCTCATCACTTATTTAATATCACTGCTCATTAATATTCTTAAATGCCTTAAATCAACAACATCTGTAATGTCACACTGGGTAACAATCAGTAAAGCTGTTACAATTGAAATTGTTTGTGTACTTACACATATAAGCACACCAATATTGTATTCTATTCAACACAGGAAACTTGTGGCAATAGATCACATGGGGCCAAGGTTTACAAGCTGATCATATCAGAAGTTTTCATTGACACTGCTAATACACCCAACTAGTTATACATATGAATGTATTACTAACTCAACATTGTCTATTTAATGGGCCTATTCCATAGGCCATACATAATGATGCACTGCTAACTACAGTATATGCACACCTTTACTGCCCCCCCCCCAACAAAAAAAAAGTTCACTGTCTACTAAAATCATCTGGTCACTATAATACATCTTATGGTACATAAGCTATCACTTCTGTGAGTTGTATGTGGGGTAGGAGTCAGCTAAGGAGCATCATGTATTACCAAATACAGGATCACGTTTACCGACACGATCATTTATCTTTCATAAATTACAGAGCCTCAAGCATTCTCCCCACTCCCAGCGGCCTGTGTTGTTACCTTGACAAACTGTACTACATACACCCAATTCCATCCACTTACTCCTGCATAAGAAATGAATTATGTTTGACCACAAACCACTCTTATGTTGCTTGCAGCTACATTATGACTCAATTGCAAGATAATATCGTCACATATCTTTGAGAAAGCTTTGGACAAATACACAACCTTCTATTATTCTTTGTTCAACCATTATCTTTAGTGGCTTATAAAAAAAACTGAAGTCGGAGGACTAGCGGAATTACTCCTTTTTTTCAGGAAAGACACACATGCCTTCAAGTTTCAAATGGTACAATCACGTCCCCGACAAAAGGTCATAAATGGTGTGCAAGGTCTATCTGTCTTGTGTCATGCTGCTAGCCTCATGGTGAATTACGATTTATATATTTCAAGGAAGCACTAAAAAAATTGTTTTAATTTGATAACCTGTTAAAAACACCATATAATAGAATATCACTGCATGTAAAAAATGAATTTAGAGTTTTGCATTGGCATTTCACATGTAAGGTAATGCATTGAGGGATACATCACCAGCATCACATGATGGTAATGTATGGATGATAAAATTGGGCAGAGTAACAAGAATACTTGAAGGAGGAGGATGCTGCAGAGATGAGGTGCCCAAGGGCTGTTAGGAAAGTATCAAGAAGCGATAGGAGGCAGAATGAAGGGGTGAGATAAAAAGTTAAAATGACAGGTATAAAGAAAATCAGACAAAGCAGAACGAGACCGAGCAATAAGCCTGTTAAATCTGTCATAGATGCGCACACAAATGTTCCGAGTACAGAGAGATGCAAAGCATAACACTGGGCAGTAATTCTCTGGATTACTCCCAGTAAATGCCCTCCTTCTGTTTAAACATAGATTTTCGGGATTTGCACGCCAGAAAATGGCAAAATGAATGCAATCGGCGCAAATCATTCACTATGTGAAGATTAGTATAAATACACACCTGTCACAGAACCTTTGGGTAGAATATGTAGTTTTGTTGAAAATCTGGACGATTAAAATTTCAAAATTTGCACAGTGACGAGCACCTTCTGTTAGTTCCAAAATTGTCCGATCGGCCACTAGCCGAAGGTCATACAGAGGTCACAACTGTTAAAACCATAGCAGTTTATGTAGTCGAACACTGCCTGTCAGCTGGTCATGCATACCATGTTTTGCAATTTGTGCAAAATTTAAACTCGACAATATTCCGGTAGCATCTCGTTATTAGTTTTTCTCATAAAATATAAGTTCATGACATATAGATCTCAAACTTTCAACACACCATTTGTTAAGTACTTTACTACCATTTGGTAATCACAATAAAGGGAAGTGATGGACTTGCAAATCCTGAAATCTATCTTTAAGAGTGATATAGTGATCACAACAAAATCAGTCTTCATAACACAAATATTACATGAACCTGCAGATATGTATATCAGCACTGATAATGCTCAAGGTTTATGAAAGGTTTAGTTTACTGACCAGTACAATGTATAAAATCACTATATCTCATATGCCACCATATATGTATAGAGGCAAAACTGTCTACAACAGCCACCCAAGGGTGGCGACAATTTATGTGGCCTTTGTAAACAGGTGGCTGCTATAAAAATGTTTTAATACACATCATTTGTCTCCAGAGGAATCAATTATGTGACCACTATAAGCTGATTGCCTGCTATACAGAGGTTGCGGCTAAAACAGTACAATAGTACATGTACATATTTTGTGGTGTTTTGAGTTTTTGAGAATTGTGCAGAAAGTGCAACACTGACAAATATCCTCACCATAAATTTTGCCTAATGTTCTAAGCCATTAGTTAAACAAACCCAGGGACCATGCCTAGATGTTATAATATTTAGAAACTGTTAGTGCATGACTAACTAAACGTATGCTGGATATTTAAGCTTTGGGCATGTTTGTGTACACTAATGCAAGCTGAACATGTCATTTTCATACCTTCTATGTTACAGTCTTTCTAATTTGGGACGCCCAAGGGCAAGTATGAAATTTACGACTCACACAGAAGCAGGGCTGATCACACTCTCAAAAATATCTGTACGTGAAACGTAAGCAGTATACTATATGCAGCAATAAAATTTGTTGGATTTTTCCCTAGTTCTGTGTAACTCAAAAAAGCATTTAAAGACTAAATAATAATTCTATTTCATATTTCTACGTATCCTGAGCCAGCTTCATACAGCCACACCCACACACCCTATCTGCAGTACGTGGCATCGATTTGTTTTAGACATGGCAGCGCCAGCTTGACTTTGTTGCGGTACATTTTGTCGCGGTAGATGGGATTGTGTTCGAAGTAGACAGTCTCTAGCGTGGTGGCGTACAGCGTGTGGCTGCCCTGTATTACTGATCTAGTCCTTCATTGTCCAGTCGAGGTGTGTGTTGAATTCCGTGTTGACGAACAAGACAAACCACGTAAGTATTTTAAATAAACAAAGTAGCATTTTCTTTGTTTGAAGTTGAAATATCATATTACATATATCACAGAGCACAGTGTTACAACTAATATTGCGTCAATGGATATACATAAAGATACCCTAAATACACGTCTGTTGGACAAATGTGTGGGATTCTCTCTCAACGCAGCAATTAGTCTTTAATTTAGTGTTTATTATTCTTTCAGTTCATTAATTTAAGTAAATAATACATTACAGATCACTGTACCTAACCAATTTCGCCATTAAAAATCTCTGAGCTACATGATATCCCCATGCTCGCAGTGTCATTTGATAGAGGCTCTAAAAATGAACAACTGAAAATTGCAGTTTAAATCTGAAACATTTATAAGTGCTTTTAACAAAAAGCGAAAATCATTGAGAAGATCCAAATTTCAGCTTTCCCCCATACATTGCTGTGGTTGCAGGAATCTCTTATCGCCCGAGAATAACAATTACATGTGCCGATTATGGTATCTGCACATATTTAACTTAGTGACAGCATGAACCTGCCCGCGTCGCAAACTTTGTGTTCTCAGGTGTTTATATTGTCGCATTCAAGCACATCTGTCCACATTACGCTCAGATAATCGCAAAGAGATTTCGACCAATTTTTTAATCCAAGGGTCCTTCCGACAGTGTTATATTAGCGGTCTTTAACTTATCAATATCAATAGAATTATATTAATTGTACTTATGTTTTAGTTATTATTTATTTAATAATTACAACTGTTGTCACAATACATGACAGTAAACATGTGAGTAACTAAATATGTTATTCAGTCTATCAAAACAACATTTCTCGAAATTCATTAGAACATTATTATGAAATGACAATGTCACGTATAATATTACACGGTTTAAATAATTTGACATATTTATCACCATTACAAAAACAATTTGTTTTATTTACTTCGCCAGTTTGTCGGACAGTAAGTCTGTAAATTGGTTAGTAGGTAAGTTAGTAAATTAGTCATTAAGTGACTTAGTTAATTAGTTATTAATTTACTTAGCTAGTTAAGTTGGTTAGTTAGTTAATGAGTTAATTAGTTGGTTAGTTAG
>JZLH01S0048888.1:56295-59687 GCA_001188425.1 Eucidaris tribuloides
CTCCCTCATTATCATCTCAACATCAACATATTAGGCCTATAATAATATTACATGTATTAATTAGAATCAATTGTTCAGTTTATATAGTGCAGTGGAAGTGGACATAGATTTATACTTCGAAAATCGGGAATAAAGCCAAACATTCACACACCGCCTGCCGCCGCGCTCACACAACACCACACACACACACACACATACGGCACAAACACACAAACACAACACATATGCACACATCATAAACACAACACATTCACACCCCACGGCGCAACTGAACAGGGCCGCATGCAATTCAGGTGAATGCGAATGCTTTAGCATAGTCGTTGCACGTCAGACAGGCGTACACAAACAGGGACAGACGCACAATACACAGACAGGCATACACAGCGTATAACCCTCGCCCGTGGTTTGTGGTTTGCCGCATGATACCCTGTACATTACTGTCTTGTAATAGGCCTAACCTAATGCACGAGTTCTGTGGACCCTGCAAGATTCACACTGAAGGGAGATGTTGAGAGTCATAGTTTTACATGAAGACTAAGATAATCACAACTTCTGCTGTGAAATTTCTGCTGTTAAAATGCAGAAGATTGCAACCTGCAACACTTTAAAAAATTCGTACTTAACAATGCCAAACCATATTTTCCCAAACAAAAACATATTTTTAATATAACATGGCAATGAGAAGAACTGACAACTATCACTAACAACTTAGCACAGGGCGAATCCAATTCACACTACTGTATAATGATAATGCCAAGCCCAACATCATTGGAAGATCACTGATGGGGTAAGTTTCTAGCCGTAAATTACCTTACCATTATCTCTTCAGTGTTCAAACGTTCCTTCTTCAACGATATTCTTGTTTCAGTTACATTGATTTCAAGTCCAATATTGGTGGGAATTTTGACCATAATTTCGCGATTTGCGATTTCGTTTTGACTAGATTTTTCTTATAAATACTTTCAGTCCCATCATTTGACATTGATGTTTGTTACTGCTTGGCAAACAGCCTAACATTACACCAATTATCTATGAATTGGGACTTGACCGTATATTCTACCGCAGATTAATCTTTTGGTTCTGTTGGCTAAGCTGCAATGCATGCGGGTAATAAGTTGGGAAGAAATTATATTGACTCATGAAAAATGTTGGCAGACCAGAAATTCTTTTGCCTAACTTCTCCAATTAGAGAATTAACATTGGCGGATCATGATAAATATCACAGAAAAATAAAGCAATATTCATGAATGGTTGCACGACCCATTAATTGCCGAGCTACGATTTCCGACAAATCACCTCCATTGGTTGACACTGATCTGATGCACTGTGACAATAGCAATATATACATGACCAAAGCGTGACATTAGCCTTTTATAAGTATAGATGGCTAGAGGGTATGTTCAGGCTGGAAGGATTTGTCTTGAATTTGTTTACTTGAGGGGAAACAAGCATTCATTTACAAGTAATGAATTAATCTCTGGCCCTGATAGAAATTGATCCCATGGAAAGCTACACAACACATTTTACCATCTCAGCATTTTCTGGTAATAATTTTACAATAAACAGGAAATGTGTAACTATGATTTGTTTACAGCAGAAACCTAAAACAGTATACTTGATTCTGGGAGCATTGTGTCCTAAGAGTTCTAATTTGACAAATTTGTCATTAATTGTTCATAAAGTAGGGTGCTGGGAAACAAGACTTCAAAAACAAAACATACCATACCAATATTTATTTTTATTTTTAGAATGACATCTTGTGATTTTTTTAATGATGAATAAGCAGATGTCACTGTGCATGTTATCTATGACAAAAAATAGCCACCCCCCCCCACCCACACACACACATTACAATTTTAAAATAATTTGTCAAATATGGTAGTGTTAAGGATAACACATATCATTTCGTTTAACACCAAATCCAATGAGATTTCCTTCACATAGATATGGTGGCTTTTTCTTTTAAAGATCTAAATGTGAGATTTGGACCGAAGTAAATCTTGCTTGTTTGAAAAGTGAAATACAAGGTTTTATTACGTTAGCAACAATCTGCTGTTCCAAGTCATAATCCCAATTTACAAATGACAATTTAGATGTATTAAATGAAAGGGAGAAAGGATTATTCAGATATGGTGAAATGGCGATGTAATAATTGTAATCTCTTTCTCTCCTCTGTATTTTAGATCGCAACTGCAGACTCTATAATTTAACAAACATGTCAGAAAAAATGAAACCAGGACTCGAACCCGTCGTCTACACTATCCGTGGCGCACAATACACCGCTATATCATGGTTCGCTGGCATTGGCACGACGAAATCAAGAAAAAATACCAAGGATCACATTTCTGACATTGTTATTTAAATAGTCCAGCGACATTTTATATTATGATTATTTAAATTGAAAAGGATTATTCAGAGAGGAAATTGCGATGTAAAAATTGAATCATTTGTATGCTCTCTCTGTATTTTAAAATCGCAACTGCAGATCTAATAATTTTAACAAACATGTCAGAAAAATAATAACTCAGGACTCGACCGTCAAGTCTAACACTATACCGCTGCGACAATACCACCGAGCTATAAACGTCTGGTTACCGGCATTGGCACGGACGAACAAGGAAACAAATACCAATGGATCATCACATTTCGACATTTGTTTAATGTTATAACCTAGTTCCAGGCGCATTGTTTGTATTATATTATTAAATGAAAGGGATTGATTCAGAGAGGTGAAATGCGACTGTAAAAAATTGAATCATTTGTCTCTCTCTGTATTTTAGATCGCAACTGCGATTATAATTTTAACAAAATGGTCATGAAAAAATGAACCAGACTCGAACCCGTCGTCTACAGCTATTCAGGGCTGGGACAATACAACGAGCTATATCGCTGGTTACCGCATTGGTGCACGACGAACAAGGAACAAATACCAAGGAATCACATTTCTGACATTGTTATGTTAATATAGCCAGAGCGCGGAACATTTTTATTTATGATTATTAAATGAAAGGGATTATTCCAGAGAAGTGAAATGCGATGTATTCAAATTGAATCATTTTCTCTCTCTGTATTTAGATCGACAACCTGCAGATCTATAAATTTATACAAACAATGCAGAAAAAATCGAACAGGACTCAGAATCCGTCGTCTACAGCTTGTTCCCGTGCTGGCGACAATATCCACCGACTATATCGCTGTTACCTGCATTGCACACGAACAGAACAAATCAAGGATACATTTCTGACCATTGTTATGTTAAATAGTCCAAGGGAAATTTTTATATGATTATTAAATGAAAAGATATTCAAGATAAACATGATAAATTGAATCATTTTGTCTTCTGTATTTAAAGCAACTGCAGATCTATATTAACCAAACACAGAAAAAAACAG